>VYZQ01011715.1:128270-148730 GCA_013400655.1 Mystacornis crossleyi | reverse complement strand
CCCCTGCCATGGATAGGGACACCTTCCTCTAGACCAGGTTGCTCAGAGCCCCATCCAATCTGACTTTAAAGGCCAGGACACAAGGATGTCAAAATGTTCAATTGTCTCCCTCAAAAATATAGATTTTTTAATATGTTTATTGGCACCTTAACTCTGGATTTATAAACATATTTTTCCTCTTCTTCTTCTGGATCTCTTTTTCCAGGTAAAAAGTGTCAGGACCAGAGGAAATGGCCTCAAGTTGCACCAGGAGAAATTTAGATGGGGTATTTAGAAAACTTTCTTCCCTCAGAGGGTTACCAAGCATGGGAACAGGCTGGCCAGGGAAGTGATGGAGTCACCATCCAAGGGAGTACTTAAAAGCCATGTAGATGTGGCATTTGGGAACATGGTTTAGTGGTGAACTTGGCAGTGCTGGGTTAATGGTTGGACTTCATCGTGAAGGACTTTTCCAACCTAAATGATTCTATTATTCTATGATTCTTAAATTCTTGCTCCTGTTCTGCCTGTCTCTAGTTAAAGAGTAACTCCTTGATTTCAATGCAATATTAACCTTAAAGAAATAGACAATATAGGTAAAAGTAAAATGACCTAGAGAGACAGTGTAGTCTGTATCTTTTCACACAGTCTGCATTACATTCTCAAGAAGAGAGAGAAAAAAGTCATTCTGCTCATGTTTATAGATGAAGTGCAGACAACAAAGGATTGGATGTTCAACACTGAGTTCCATCCTGAGCATGTGTGATGCTTTTGAGTTCAGTGATCAGAGTGTTTGTAAATGAACTAGGACGGTGGAATTCCAGACTGTTTGATGATTGTCAAAATATTAAAATGCAAGTGGAAGAGGGGAAACAAGGTGTTTCACTGTCCTAGAGATGGAGACAATGCATTTAGGTTTTACTTCCAGCAACCCCAGCCCTGCCCACTTTTCCTGGCTTTACTGAAAATCCAGGAAAGAGGCATCGATGCTGATTTACTGTAGTATAAGGAAATGCGAAGTTGAAGAGCACTCCAGGCCCTGGGTTGGAGTTCAATAAAGAGGAAGAAAACTGTTCCATGCTAGTCCATCAGACAAGCTTCATTTTTCAATTAATTGACTGTTTGAGCCTCTGAGTCACAGGCGTATTTGGAAAAAAGCCTTTCACTGTATCAATAGCTTTACAAGTGTCTCGATTTCAAGTGTGTTGTGAGTTATTATCATCTTGAAAGCTCAGCATTACAGATGTTTATGCCCTATAAATGGAGAGAAAGAAAAGGATTTAATTATAGACTTGGTAATGCTGTCAGGTCATCAGTCAGGTAATGTCATCAGCCATGAGTTGGATTCGATGATCCCGTTGGGTCCCTTCCAACTCAGAATATTGTGATCATGTGATTCTCTAATGTCACCAGTGATCAGATATCAGATTTACAGAAGCTACTAAATCTACCAGTAGTCCTCGTAGTAATTTGTAATAAATAAATCAAACCTATAATAAGCATGTGATACTTTGTCCTCTTTGATATTGGTATAACTAACAAGAACTCAATTATATGTTTGGCTTGTGCATTGCTTTTGCAGACTATTGTGGAGGGAGCCATGTGATAATTCACATTTATTACATATAGAGAAGTTTGTTCCGCTATGCATCCTTTTCATAAGTCAGCCCAATGAACAACTTAAAAGAGTTATGTTTTATAAAATGAGTTTCAGAAGGCTGGGTCACCATAAGGAAAGATGTCTCCCTTTCTCCACCATAGAATTTTCTGCCCCAAATTACATGGAGAAGACAAAAAGGGGTTTTATGAAATACTGTGTTTTTTATATGGTTTAGGTATTAGCTTTTAAAATCAAAGTTTACATTACTTTAAATGTGTTTTGTGAACAAAGAGTCAGAAGTTGGTTGCTGCAGACCATTCTCTGCAACCTTCCTGGAGATGGATTTTCCCATGGAAAGAATCAAGGGATCATATTTTGCGTGGATGTTCAGAGATTTTATTTCATCCAGCCCTCGCTGGGGGCCTAGACCAGACAGAAGGCCCATAGGAAAAGCCACCGAGTTCCTGGGCAGGGGGACAGGTAAAGGCCAGTGAGGACAGGACTAGGGTACATGTGACCAGAGAGCAGGGAAAGGCAGCATGTCCCAACCCATCCCAACCATTCCATGACCCCCTCTTCCCAGGGGAAGGAGGGGCAAGGCCCAAGAGTTGGTGACTGAGAGACGGATAAACATAAATACTGTGCATTAGAGAGATGGAGAACTATGAGAATATCCTTATCTAAAGTCAGGAAACAGAAATAGTTATAAGAATTGTTTGTGTGAGTTATCATTGTTCTTACAACCATTTTATATAAAATGGGGTTTAGATGCAGCTGGGGTTATCAATATAGGAACAAATTATATGTGGCTCAAGAGACAACTGGTTTTTTGAAGCGTAGGAAGGAAATTTGGAAAGTCTTTGCTCATGTTGATAGTAGATTTTTCCATTTTTGTTGCCATTTCTCTTCACTATTGAAGGTGTTATTCCGAAACTTACTGTAGGATTAGTAGAAATCTTACTTGTTTTTAAATTAACTTTTGAAGCCTTTTCTTCACTAAACTGTGAGGACTCCATAATTCATGACTTTGTAACTTGCAGCATTGGATGAAAAGCTGCATGCAATGCTCATCCAACAGAAATCGTTAATGTGTCAGGATTTAGGAATTACAAATCCTGTAAGTCACTAACAACAACAAAGTAAGAACAAGACCAAAAGAGAATAGTCATGATACATGAGTCCTATAAAACCTATAACAAACTAAACCATGACATGCAGCACAATAATGCAAAATATATTCTTCTGCAGAATTTAGTCTTTTCCTTTCATTGCTCTCAATAGGTTTTGGCATAGAAAATTCTACACTGCAGGGAAGAGGACATTTCTTTGCTAGGTAGACTTTTTCTTAAGAGAAACCATTTGGATCTGCTTCATGCCTTGAAATATAAGCCTCTAGGGACTATAATATACAATCTGCAAAAGAGAATGTATATAAAGATAAAAAAGGTACAAGAGTATTCCCCAGTGATGCAAATCCTTGTTTCTTAAGAATTTATGAGTTGCCAGCACACAGCTACTGATCTGAGCCTTGACAGCACCAGAATTTTCAGGGAATTTATATAAGAAACATGTCAGAGCCCTGAGACACCATGAACTGGGCAGAAGGAAAAGCCAGTTATATTTGTGATCAAACTGGATATTTCAGGAAGTAAAGGCACCGTGATTTGCAGACTGCATAATTCCTGGGAGTGAACTATTGCAGGATATGTTGCCACAAAACATGTGTAAGTAATATTTATCTGGATTCGAATGTGGCTGGTAAATTTGCTAAAGAAGAAAGGACTGTGAACAGTTCAAGTCACACACCATGTCTTTGTGAGGAAATCCCTGTGCAACAATCACAGACCAAGACACCATTCTCTGGAAGCACTGTGGAATGATTACTGTTTTCCTACACACCTGCTGAGCCATCCGTTCCTGGGGATGAGATATCAGGCTACACAGACCTTCTTCTCCATGCAGTACATCCATTTTTTTTTATTCCTAACCCCAGGGTGAAAATGGAAATCAAAGGCTCACAATCAGAACAGAAAGAACTGAAAAATGTGGGGAAATTTAGTTATGTATCTGCATATCAATGTTTGTCATAATCCTCTGAGCTGCTGATTCAGTGCTGTTTCCAATAGAAATCCTAATAAGACAGCAGCTTGAATTGCCATCTACATGTTTATGCTTCTTCCAGATCATTGGAGACAAAGTGCCTGTAAAGAGGAATGATTCTCTTTCAGTTAATCACCTTGGTACATTGTAAAGAGAAGCAACAACTTTAACAACTGAGCTTGCTGTAAGAATGTTGAGAGATGATTATTATGTGCAGTACATGAAATGCTAACTGCTGCAAGATCTAAATACAAACCAGGCCACTGCTACAGACCAAGGGAGGATATTAGGTTTTCTTCATTGTACACAACACTCATCTGCTTCACACCACTTCGTTTAATCTCTTACAGTAGATCAAGCTAATGTGACAGGGAGAAGATCCTTTATTTGTTTGAGGCAAAATATTCTTGGGAAGCTGAAGCTTTAGGGAGAAAACCACCAGCATCCCATAGGCTTAACATCAGGTAAAGATAATATTTAATAAAATGCTGGGTTGGGAAGTGAAGCAGCCTGAAGAAAAAGTTATACAGAAAGTCAACATAAAAAACATAGCACTCTGTCATGGGAAAAGTTTTGCTTTGCTGCTTCAGGCTAGAGTTGAGCAACCCCCAGCCCTCCTTTTTCTTTTCATAGAAACATTAAGGTTGAAAAGGCCTCTAAAACTGAGTCAAACCATTAATCCAGCATGGCCAGTTGCACCACTAAAGCATGTCCATAAGCACCACACCTACAGGTTTTTTTTAACACTTTCCAGGAATGGTAATTCCACCATATCCTTGAGCAGCCTGTTCCAGAGCCTGCCCACCCTTTTGATGCAATTATGAGTATTGGAATGGGAGTTGGAGACAGAGGATTCCTTCTCAAGTTTATAGATGCATATCCAGCATTTAATATTTCATCTGCTTTTTGTAGACCAATGATTCTGGCTAACTCTGATGGCATAGATGTGAATAAACCAGGCAACCACTCCAAAAGCTGGGCAGAGGTCAGCAAGGCTGTGAGTCCTCAGGAAACCTCTCGCCTTCCTGCACTTGTGGATATTTTCTTTCATGCCTCTCAACATATTGTCTAATAACCTGTGCCTAAAATGCAATCCTGTCATGAAATTTTAAACAACCACATGATGAACACAAACCTCAAGTCCCAATTCAGTAAATACTGCAAATTGCTTTGGTGACTCAGGCTCTAACTTGTACTGAGGTAGAGATCTCTGCAGGAAACCTGAAAGGGAACAGCAAAGGTGATGATCCTTCTTCACTAGCAAAGTCTTTCTGTACCCACATAGAAGTTGAATGTGTTCTGTCCAAGGAATGGAGGAACTGAGAGATGAACAGGTCTCTTAAAAAATGCACAGGATGGCCATGAATTGGTCTTAGCAACACACGAAGGATAACATAATTACACTTTGTCTCATTGGCAGTAGCAGGGATGAGACTGTGCTGAGTGAAAATAACATCACTGGCAAAAGGGGTTAGAGAAGACACAGGAGACCTGCTGTTCCAGCTACCTGACAGGGTAGAAATCTGCTCCATTTAAGCACGTCAGCTTAAAGTATGTATACTAAAGAATGCATGTTCCCCAGAAAATTCTGAAGTTTAGCAAACTGAATTTGGTCAATGACTTCTCTGTGCAAAGTGGAAAACTTTGTGGACAGGTATCTGCAGCGCTCAGGTTGAGCACCCTTCAGCTTGAGGGTGAGCTGTAATACAACAGGAAGAACTTTCTGAATCTGTTGCTACCACGTAGTTGACAGACAAAAAAAAAAAAAAAAAAAAAAGATCATCAATCACCAAACCTGTGCGGGCTTTCATGGATCTGATCAGCCACAAACCTGCTGACACGTAAGGTCTCAGGCCTGTACTGGGAAATTACAGCAGACACAGGAACATCTTTATAACCTGGTCTACATCCTGACCCACTGATCTGCTCTAGATGCAACTGTGTTTATGATACAATCATAACAGTTTGGGTTGGAAGGCACCTCAAAGACCATCCAGTTCCAACCCCCCTGCCGTGGGCAGGGACACCTTCACTATCCCAGGTAGCTCCAAGCCCCCTCCAACCTGACCTTGAACACTTCCAGGGATGGGGCACACACCACTTTTCTGAGCAACCTGGTAAAACATGTTTACAGTCATGCTAAAAAAATACACGGGCACTGATGACATCCTTCGTATGTCCTTTGGGCCTGCTTTGAGACCTTCCGATGGGGCCGACATCAGTTCCCTCTGGTGGACACCCGCCGTGGTGGGACAGCGGGGACAGCTGTGAACGCTTCCGCCGGGCAGAAGCTGCGGGGTGCGGCAGCAGAGGGGACCGGGGATGTGTCTGGAGGAGGGGTTAAGGAAGAGTGGCTCCAGCTCACAAGTCAGAGCAGAAATTCAAGCAAAAATATCCTAGCTGAGGGCTTTTTATTTAGACACTGAGCTCAGAGAGGAGGTAAAAGCAGAAACCACCTGTTTGCTAGGACAGAAAGGGCGTTTTCTCCCCACACTGAGGGGTGCGGCTCCCCCGATTCTCTGTCCTTCGTGGAACACATTTCTCTGGCCCTCGGGCCGGCACCCCCAGTCCCCTTCCCTCGAATCTCTCTCTCATCGCCCACATCTCNTGCCCGGCCCCTCTCCGGCCCCTCTCCGGCACCGCCGCCGGCCCGGCCCGGCTCCGCGCCCGCCGCTGCCGCCAGCGCCCGCTGCCCTCCGCTCCATCCTCTCTTCTCTCTTCTCTCTTCTCTCGTCTCTCGTCTCTCTTCTCTCTTCTCTCTCGCAGGGGTGGGTGCACAGAGGATGCAGCGTTTTGCCCATCCCTGCCGTGTCACTGACAGGGACCTGTGAGCGAGAGTGTGCGCAGGGGGGCTCTGGGGAGTGTGGGGTCTATCTGGTCTATCTCCCTGTCCCTGAGTCCGTGTCCGTGTGTCTGTCTGTGCGCTCCTGCCCTGCCTCCCCATCACCACCCCATCCCCGCCGGGCTGACAGCTCTGCAGGGCGCACCCGGGTCAGGAGCCGGGCTCCAGGTACCACTGCGGGTGGTGCCGTGTCTGTGCAGGTAAGAGGACATCGCTGGGTTTGCAAACCTGGCACCCGGGGCACTGTTACTGAACACAGCCTCTGCTGTGTCTTTTTCATTTTTCCCTCCAGAAGGGAGGAATATCAAATTCAGAAGACTATTTTTTTTTTTAACTATGCAAACATGCAGGAACAGGGTCTGTCTTTTACAAAGAAAATCCAGAAGGAACTGTGTTCCATTATTCTTAAGCTGGGTTTATTTATTTCTCATTTAGTCAACAAAGTTTTCAGACCAGAGCGTGCTAGGTGAGTTTATCACCTGAATCACATCTGGTCAGCCCTCAAATTGGGATTAGCAGATGTAGAAGATTTCACTGCAGGTGATAAAGCAGCAACTGAGGGATATGTAATGCCTTCATTGAGGAAAGCCATTGACAGGAGGTTGACAGATGTCAAGATTGCACTATAATCAGTGTTTTCAGGGTTGGTTCTCATAACATAAATACCTTGGGATTTCTGTGACCTAACACCTTCTTATATTCTGTCTTTGTGTCAGAGCAGTTTATATCAGTATCTGGGAATACCTTGCCATGTTAACAAGATGTTATCTTCACATGTATTACAAATGTGCTGTGCACCACCTTCTAGCTGTAGCCTCTAAGCCTTCCTCCAAAGTGCCTAAATCATCCTTCTCTTCTCTGTTTTTACATAGTTAGAGTTCTTAAAAGAGTGTAGTGACTGCTGACACTTCACAGCATTAGCATGCACATGGTGCTGTGCCTGTTTGCATGTATTTTAATTAAAACCTTAAAATAACACAGCCCATCTGTGCAGTGTGGACACTAATGGGATCATTCGCTGGAAGATGCACCTGCAAAATCTATCTGTGTTACTATGTGCTCAGTTACCAACCAGAATTACTTTAGGTGCATGCCTGAATCTCCTTTTTCTCTTTGATAAAGACTGATTAGACATCTGTTTTTGGGGAGTTTGTATAGATACTAATTGATAAAATAATAGGGAGAAGTGTTGCCAAATAGGTCAGGCAGGCAATTTTAGGGTTTATTCCACTTCAAAAGCTATATCACTTTTTCTTCTTTGTCTTTTTGAAGAGTAAGAATTTAGTAGTTTTAACTAAAGTTTCAATCATACCAATTATCGTACATATTTTCCATCAAGATGCTGCTATTCTGAATATACAAATACTGTGGTCTGGACAGCTGGGACAGTGTCCTGAAATAAATTCCAGTTAGACATATCAAGTACATGAAGATAGAATTTATACCAATGAAATGTTTATAGAATATTATTACAAAAGAAACTCCTGAGTATGTGTTGCAGATTCACTGGGCATCTTCAATAAGTGAGTTGTGTTCTATTGCTTCTGGTAAGAGGCCATGTTGGACATTTTGGCACCTTTTCTGGTGAAATGGAGAAGAGTCCAATTCTGAGCTTAGGAATGGGCAGCTCACCAACTGATGAACGTCATCTGGTTTTGTGGAGAATTACTCCAAGTAACTTTCAGAAAGGCAGTCCTCAACACATTGCAAAGCAGAGGGAGGAAACCAGGTCTTTTGACTTTTAAACCGACAGATGACAGTGTCTCTCTCTTGGGATCAATTTGGGGTCAAATCTTGTTTGTTTTAACAGAAAATTAAAGTCTCTCTGATTTGAGAGACTGTCTCTTGAATTTGAGTGAGACCTGTGCCATGAATGAGAAAAGTCTTTGGGTTGGAATAGCACATCTGATGGAGGACTCATTGCAGGGGAAGTATCTGTCTGACTCATGTTGCTCTGACTCATGTTACTACAGTGGAAGTAAAGCTCCCCAGTGGGGACCTAACAGAGGAAGAATGAGGTGGAAGGATTAGTTTATTTTTTTGGTCTGTGGGAAGGTTTTTCTGAGCTCAGTTACCAAAAAAATGTGTGGGTGAGCATGTCTATAGCACCTATACACACACAGAAGTGTTTTCTTACTTCTGGCATTTCATACGGTTTCAAGGCAAACATCTTTGCTACATGCCAGAGCTAGCTCTTGATTCTGGAGATTATGATACTGAAAATAATAGGAGTAAAAGAAAACTTTTGTTTCCAGCATGTGATAACTTCCTTGCTAAATAATTTTCTTAGCTTCAAAGGATATTTCAGTTTGTCATACTGCAATACTTTCTTCTAAACCCTGTTTTGATTAATCACTGCTGGGTGATCACAATTCCTCCTATTTCAAGACCATTTTTAAATTCTTCCCATTTCTCAAAATGAGGAGGAAAATCTTTAAGAAAAAAGCTCACATTATATCAACACCTTGTCTGTACCACCACACCTGAATAATACGGGTGGTACTGGGCTATTTCAGCTCTTCAGGCAACTCCAAATTCCCCAGTCATTCTTACATGAACTTTAATTATGTATTATCTCCTATGACATTGAAATATCTCCTTCCAGGCTTCCCAGCTCTATTTTCCATTGCAAGGAAATGTAGTGGTGCATTTGTGTCTTTAAAACTGCCTTTTTAGAGAAGACTCATTCTAGCAGGTCTTTCCATGGCCAAGTGAGTCCAAAGTCAGGAATGCTGGGTCTTTACTGGGTGCTGCTCACTTTGTATTAGGCATTACCAGCTGTTACAAAGATGTTTTGGAGTCTGAGAACTCAAGTTTGGGGAGTGAGGAAAGGGGGAGACAGCATCTACAGAAATCACTGAACTGTAACTGAGGAACTGGGAACATTTTTTTAAAATTCTTTTAGCAAATGTAGGTACAGCAGGAAAAAATCAGGAAAATGGACATATTAGAACCTAGTCGTCTTTGGATGCAAACTCATTTTGGTAATTTTCTTCATCATGTGCTTCATTTTACTTGGTGTTTTCCTAGAGGTTTCTTCTAGTTGCTGCTGGAAGTTTAGTGATCCCCTTCAGTGGAAATCACATCAGGCTTCTGAAGCTGGCAGGAGCAAAGCTTGGCTGAGATGACTGCCCCAGCTCCGTGAGTGGAGCCAAGCAGAGGAATGAATTCTGCAGAAAGAAACTTCTGCAAAGATCTCCCGTTGTGCTTTTGGGAGACTTGCAGGTCTTAAGTCCTGAAGTATTCTGCTCAAGGTACACTCAGACTTGCATTCTCCTTTGCAAACAAGTAGGAAAACTCACAAGGCAAAAGTCATAACATTTATTTTACAGGTTTTAATTTGAAATTTTGTTTAAAATATACTGCTAGGTTTTGGGTTTTTTTTTTTCAGGGCAGAGGAGGTCTTAGTCCTAATGTTCTTGATTTATATATGTCATCAAGGGTCAGTAAATTACAGGTGAAGTTAAGGATTTTTACCTTAACATTGCAGCTCACTGAAGTGTAGTCAGAAACCATGGGTTGAAGATGTTGCACTGGCAGCCTTTGGCAAGTCACTGAATCTGTGAACACTCAATTCTTCCAGCTGTGAATAAGAGATAACATTAGAAGCAGGTTTTATGTGAATTGTGGCCTTAAGTTCCTAAAAATACCCCAAACAAATCAGAAGGTTTATATTAGTACAAAGCATCCTGATTTCTTATTTAGTGAATAATATATTCTCTAACAATTTGCAACATTTATAGAATTTGAGTTGCAAAGAGATACTAGCTGGAGTTGATTTCTTGATAAGTATGGAATCAGGGAATAATAGAACTGTTTAGGTTAGAAAAGACCCTAAGAACATCAAGTCCAACCACTAAGCCAGCACTGTTTTGTCTACCTGTAAACCATGTCCCCAAGCATGTCCCCATGCATTTTAAATACCTGCCGGGATGGAGACTCCACAGCTTCCCTGGGCAACCTCTTGCAATGCTTGACCATCCTTTTACAGTGAAGAAATCCTTTGTAATTTCCAATTTAAACATCCCTTGCTGAAATTTGAGGCCATTTCCTCTCGCTCTATCCCTGTCACCTGGGTGAAGAAACCAACCTCCTCACAGGTCTTCTATTCAGAGATAACAGTGGAGCACCAAGATCCCTACAGCCCTCGTTTTCCATCTCAGGACTTTTCCTTTATGTGATCTCCTTTGCCCTTGCTGGTACAGGCTGCCGTGGGGGTTGTGATCAGCAATCGCAAACCCTGGGCTGGCAATCACAGCAGAGGAGCTTGGCTGGAGGCAAGGAGCGGGGGGAGTATGCCCTGATTTCCTCTCCCCACTTTACTCCTGAAGTCCAGCTCCACGGACTAGGCTGAAAAAGTTTATCATGTGCATGTGAGCCATGAGACAGGATGGATAGTTCTGCTTGTGGAGCAAGTTGCTTCTTCCTTTCTAGTCTGAATATGAGGGTGGGAGTGGACTCATAATATTTATTTTTCAGCATCACTAAAAAGTCAGTTGAATAACTCATACTTCTCATAGCAAGGGAAAAGTATGCACACACTGTTATTGCCCTGAGAAAACTGTTTCAGGATTGGCAGTAGGTGGGTACGTCACCTACCAGGGACTTGTGTTATACCTTAGAGATTTAATCTGGAGGGGGGAAAAAAAGAAACCACCTTTCTCTCTAATAACCATTATTGATATACAACAGTGGTAAATTAATTTCACAAACCAGGTGATACAAGTGGTGAGATATCTTTCGATTCCTTGTGCTGCTAGACACAACCTAAAAAGAAGTTTGTTTAGGAGATCAAGGTGGGCTGTGTTGCTATTCTTTATTACATTGAGGTTTTCATGGCAAATACCTGGTATCTTTGTGTTCAGTAACAAGGGGGTTAGATTTAGAAGACATCTTCTTGTAAAACTATGAATACTCTCTAAAAACTTCCCATTTCTTTCCTAGTGTGGAGGAAATTCAGCACTAAAGACTGGGCAGGTGCCTGTGAGCTCTGGCACTCACTTGCAAATTCTTGCTAGAAGAAAAGCAAAGCAGCCTGTCCTGGGAGCCCACTGAGGAGCCACAAATCCCAGCCCAGGGTGTGTGGGGCTGCAGAGCTGGCCAAAAAGAGCCAAACCTGGGCCTGATCTGATCACGTCACAAAGCTTCTCCAAGCTGTGTTAGCCTTGATTATTCATTAGGAATGAATGAAACTGAGTTATGGGTCATGTTTTGCAAGTGCTGTCAGTCCTGATTATGCAGTTGTGTAGATTTTGTCTGCTCAGGGAGTGCTGTTATCACAGAGCTCATCTACTATGCAGTAGATGTAAGTTATCCTTCTCCAGCTCATCAGAATCTATTTACTTTGCATTGATTCAGCTCCTTAGAAATTAATCTTTGATTCTTTGAAAAACAGAAGGATCCCTTGAGTTCGGTTTAAGCAACTTGATTTGATTATTGTTATGTCCTGAATATTGATTCTTAAGTTATTTTAATAAGAAATGTCAAAACTGCCATATTTCAGTTCACATTTGAGGGCAAGTTTAAACTATTGACAGATTTAAATATATTTGGACTCATGGTCTTTGTTCTAAGCTTAGCCAGCTCTTGGTTGTCTGACTGCTTATTGCCCAAATGCAAATTTTTCAGTGCTTAACCATGTTGAATTATGTGCCCATTGTCAGCACCCAGGTATTTCCTTCCAGAGCAACCTGGTTAATACTGATTGCCATAGGAAGAATTATTCTGCCTATTGATTGCAAAGATTTTCTATGAGCTGTAAAGTTTAGAGGTACTGGGGGCTTTCTACTAGCTCCATGCTTAGTATAAAACTAATTAGCTCTTGTATGACAGAACTTCATTAACTCCAGTTTCACCAGCAGATAAGGGTTACGAATAATCTGCATGGAATCTCTTGATTGCTGCTGCAGTTCTTGGAAATGAAACAACAGCTGGTACCTATTTCACAGCACTTCTTGTGCTGGACATCCCTGAAACCCTTTATCCATTTCAGTGGTAGGACTGCTTTTCTATGCAGTAAGTTAAATACCCTAATGAATCTACAAGGAAAGCAACACATGGTTTTCAGTCCATTGTAATGCTTGATAAAAGAGTGTTTCTCAGTGCTTGTCTTTGCAAGATATACCAGAAAATCAGCAGCAAACCCCACTGATTGGGTCTAGACAGGATGGTCAGGCAGTGACAGACAGTGCCTTTAAACAGTGGTTTTAAATCCTGACTGGGAAATTAATTCAGCACCAGCCAAGAGGCAGCAAGGCACAGATCTTCTGTAGCACCAGGAATTCTTCTGTTCCTGTGTGAGCACTGACAAAGCTCACATCTGCCTCATTTCCATGATCTGCAGCAGCACAGCCCAGGATGCTCAGTAAGAACACGGGACGGTGCAGCTCTGCAATGGGCAGTGCCTCGTGTTCCTGCAGAAAGAAGAAGAAGAAAAAAAAATTCCTTTTTTAAAGGACAGTGCTTTAACATAGATAATAAATCTGTTCAGCTGCCCTGGGAGGCTGGGGCAGGAGTGAGCAGCTCATTCCTAACAGATGGGTTGACAATCCTTGTTCAAGTCTGATATTTCATAAACCACCTTGAGTTGTTTCAAAGCAATTCCCCTTGTTCTGCTTTGCTGTTTAATTATGGTACCACCTCTAGAGTGTTTCTGAGAGTGGTTTTTATGTTTTCTGGAGGCTTTTCTTAATTATACGGATAAGTACTTTTATGATTGATTCCCAAAATTAAAGCAGTTTACAACTGGGCTTATATTATCTTCTTTCTTTGCCATCCCTTGGGTTTAATACTGAGTACATTTTCTGTTACGCAAGCTATTTGTATATAGTTGACTTCTTTTTTCTTCTCCTTTTAAATTCACTATTCTGCCATTATTTATTTTTATTGCTGCCTTCGATTTTTTTTTTTTGTCCTTTTCAGTATATATTTTTATTGCCACATTTTCTTCCCTTAGCATCCTTTTCACTTCCCTTAGCAGCTGTTCCCAGACTATGGGCCATGACCCCAGGCAGACTGTGGCAGTTACGAGTGGGATACAAAACTAAGTTTCTAATTTGGGATGTGATGACACAGGGAAGTCAAAGAGCTGTTGGTTTCCTTCAGCAGTTTTCTGAGCTAAGACTGATAACATGTAGGAAAACAGATAAAGCATCAAGTACCCTTATACCAGATTCCACTGGTATGATAAACAACTTAAACTTATTTACTCTTGCTTCAATTTGTCCTCATTTCCATGTCTATGGTTCTGCTCCCTGTCTCTCTCCCAGGGAATGTTTTTGAAGGCAATAACCTCTAAGGCAGGTCCTGCCCAGCCAAGGAAGACACAGAGGGTTCACTGAGTTTTGGGGAGTTTTGGGAAGTCTGTCCCTCTAGCTGAAAGAGTTGCTGGGGCAGTTTTGTAGGTCTTCAGGATTCAGAAGACAAAAAAACCAACCCCCCCCAATCAAATAAAAAACAAATAACAGCAACAACAACAACAAAAACACACCCCCCCACCAAAACAAACCCAAAAAACACAAACCAAACAAAAAAAAATTCCAAAGCAAAACTAATCAAGAAAAATCCCACCAGAAATAAGCAGGAATAATTCTGTGTTAACCAGTATCACTTCTTCCCTCAGCTCTATGCCTTTGTACTTCTCTTCATTAATGACTTGTAGATGCATCATATCATGGACTCAATTCCCTTAAATAATTGCAATGGCCTGTGGCATGGATGGCTATAACATGGGACAAAAGGCTGTGCCACTGGTTTATGTGGCATTTAACCTCTCTTGGGTCTGTCTGCCTCAAGCGGAGAGGCTGAGTGTGTGTGGAGATGGGCCTTTCCTGCCCAAGATGTCATGTTGGGTCACTTCACCTAGATTTAGATGTCTTTTGTTGATCCTCACTCTCAGCCAAGATGTCCCTTGTTGCCTTAAAATGGTGGAAAAAATACAAAGTTTTTCAGGGTAATTTGTCTGACCTTTTTTGAAATATATTACTCCCTAGAAGTGTCTGTTCCTCTTTATGGATTATAAAGGAGTGGCAGGGGGTTTACTCAGATATAGACAACTACACTGTAAATCTCTGTATTTGGTCAGAGGAAACCTCATAATTTCAATAAGGCTCAGCAGTCTCAGCAGGACTGATTCCCCACAGCAGACTCGAGTGGCCATGGCTGTTGACCCAATATCAGTGGCATCTCTCTGTCAATAAATTGAAAAGTTTTGTATTGATTGAAAAAGGCAGTTTGGGTGAGCAGGAGGGTCTGGAATAGCTGCAGAGAGGTGATGTGACTATTTATCCCAGGTATCAGATTCAGGATTTTTCAGGATATGCATGATGTGACAGTGATGCCATATAGCTGAGTAAAGATGATAGAGGGAGCACATTATCTTAAGAAAGCTCTTCTCTCTTGTCCAGGCCCCATAGAGGAGGAGGGATTATACTGGCTTTGGGGAATACCTGCCTTTGGGTTGATTTAGTGCAACTTTAGGACAATTCTGACATGAAGCCAGTGTTGCTCCTGCATTGAAAGCCAAATAATTGCTGGAACATGGCAGGCAACAGTTTCCTGTGAAATGGACACTTGCATAAATGATCATTTCACTTATTCCTGTTACAAATAGGACAAGGTTTATTAATTCTCATTCGTCATTAAGAAGCTCCACAGAGCATGGATTTTTTCTTTTGTCAGTCCTACGCTGTGTGCAAAAACTTGGCCTTCATCTACTCGAGTGTCTCAATTAAAAACTGGCCTTTATCTATGGGGTCTCTCAATTAAATAGCAGTATTATGAATACTTCTGATTCATGCCTAGGTGGGAGGATCTGTGCCATTGTGCAAACAGCTTTTCTGCCTCATTACCACCTCTTCTTGTTTGGCTAACTTGTTTGCCTGATCAGATGATAAGTGCTAATCCCTTCTCTGTTCTGTGACATGATGCTGAGTTGGATGGATGCAAAGCTCCTAGGAGAGTTTTTCTCCATCAGTACCATCGGGAAGAAAGGGAGATTTGAGGAGGCTGTTAACCCCTTTGGACCTTTAATGCTGTGTGCTCATGGGCTTAGTGAAATCCTGTCTATTACAAGGTAAATCTTTCCACACAAGGCTCAAGTCTGGTAAACAGGGCACCCTTTGCTCCTGTCCCAGCTGAGATAATGTGGGACAGGAGGGCCTTGCTTTTGGTGCAAGATTTGGACCGCTGAACTGAGCTTAATTCTGACTCTGTCACAGTAATTTTATACAAAATAAACCACAGACATCTCAGAATGGTTTGGGTTGAAGGGAACCTCAAAAATCATCTTGTTCCCACCCCCTGCCATGGTCAGGGACACCTTCCACTGGTCCAGGTTGCTCCAAACCCCATCCAGCCTGTCCTTATACACTTCCAGGNGGCTGTTAACCCCTTTGGACCTTTAATGCTGTGTGCTCATGGGCTTAGTGAAATCCTGTCTATTACAAGGTAAATCTTTCCACACAAGGCTCAAGTCTGGTAAACAGGGCACCCTTTGCTCCTGTCCCAGCTGAGATAATGTGGGACAGGAGGGCCTTGCTTTTGGTGCAAGATTTGGACCGCTGAACTGAGCTTAATTCTGACTCTGTCACAGTAATTTTATACAAAATAAACCACAGACATCTCAGAATGGTTTGGGTTGAAGGGAACCTCAAAAATCATCTTGTTCCCACCCCCTGCCATGGTCAGGGACACCTTCCACTGGTCCAGGTTGCTCCAAACCCCATCCAGCCTGTCCTTATACACTTCCAGGGATGGGGCATCCACAGCTTTTTCATCAGAAATCCATCCTCTATCTCCATCTAAAAAAATGGCATTTTAAAGACCAGGTGACACATGAAGGGTCAGGCTATAACCCTATTTTTCTCAGCACCTGCCTGCATTTTTTATTCATTGCCTAACTTCCCTTTCTTCATGAAAAATTCCGTCTTGGTAGCCGCTCACATTGCTTGGGAGATGAGACAATGGCAAGAGCAGCACCTGGACTCCTGAGCAGTGGACAAGTGACCAGGGGGTCTTTTAGGTTTTGCACCAGGTCCCTGCTGTCCTGCAGGGTTTTGAAGACAGTCAGTGATCAGCATTTCATGCTTCTGGAATTGCTGTTGTTTCAAGTATGTTGCCTGCTGCCAAGAGTAGAGTCTTCTTTCCAATAATTTGAATGATTATTGGATCAATAATCATCTAAAGCACACAATCGACATCTAAACAGCATTTTCATTTGGTCCTAGGACTTGTGAAATCTTTTATTTTACAGGAGATGGTTCTTTTTGCTCAAGATTTTTCACAAAAGACAAGCTTGTGGCCTTCTTGGAGAAGCCAAACTGTATCACGAAACACTCTGTATTTCATCCCCTGGGACACAAAATCACAAAAAGTGAAAAGAATGGGAGCTAAAAGCTAAAAATTGCAGAAAGAGCTTTTAAAGTATTAGATAACCAGGGACAACTTTAAAAAGTTTGTGCTATTATTTTCTAGGAGAAAGAAGAAATATGATACCCATTTCTTACTAATTAAAAAAAAAAAAATTAGTCTGATACTTGAAGGAGAGTAAACACTCACATCTTCTACCAGTGATCACAGAATCCCAGAATAGCCTGAGCTGGAAGGGACCCACAGGGATCATCGAGTCCAGCTCTTACACGGGGATGGAGCCCACAACCGGGGCGTTGGCAGCACCAGGCTCTGACCGACTGAGCTCACCTCAGAATAACTTCCAACGCTGCCATCTGATTCATAATGAAATAAAAGCTGAAAACACTGGAGAATGCGGGCATCGATCCCGCTGCCTCTCGCATGCTAAGCGAGCGCTCTACCATTTGAGCTAATTCCCCATCAGTGATGCCACTCCACGGAAAGTTTTAGGATGAAATACTGAAAATACAGCTCTCTTTGGTTACCATGTACAAAACAGGGCAGGCATGTCTAGTTCAGTGCCTGCTTCTGTGTTGTAGGGTCCCAAATTTCAAACTTTTAATGAGAAAACTTGTTGATGAAAATAAGTAGATTTTCTGTATAGGTGGGTATTCAGGGATTACTTTATATTCAACTCTATATTTAAGGCTCAAAAATTCTTTTGCTAAGGTCCTTCATTGTATCACCTGAATTTGGGGAAAGGCCTCTGACCTTGTTCACACTGATGCTTTCTTAGACAGTAAAAATCACTTCTTTTGGTTTTGTTTTAAACAGTGTACAAGCAGAATGGGAACTAGTGACTAAAAAATTAATGTAATCTTTCCCATGGACTTAATGTTTTCTGAGAATAAATCCGTGAAGCCTAAGAAGGACTCTGCCACTAGCAGTTATTTTCTGTGATTTAAGGTTTCAGCAGTGTCTTTGATGTTATACAGACTTAAGTGGAAAATTACTCCCCATTTATAGATGTTTCTATTTTGTTGTCTTTATTTAGGGACAGATTCTGTCATTCCAATAATAAATTATGGAGTGCTTTAACCTGCTAAGAGGTGTGCTGAGAGACCAGTGGGACTGCCTGAACACTGACTCTTTTGTGAGCTGTGCTACTAAATCAGCAGAGCCAGCAAAGACTAAATCACATATGTCAGGGTGTGGTATTTAATAAAACAATTGTCTGTGTTGGCTTCCACTGAAGTGATAATTTCAGAAGGAATACCTGAACAATTAAAAATGCATAAGTTTAAAAAATGCATAAGTTTAAAAATGCATATCTTTTCTAATGCTTTCAATAATTGTCAAAACCGGTAGGTTTAAAATTATGAGTTAATTGTTTTTTAAAAATATGTGTAGGACAATATTGTGAAAAAACAATGCCCTCGGACTGCTCTCTGCAGCAAACCAGGTGAGCTGGAGCTTTTCTGGCAACATCCTTCCTAGGCAATTTCATCAGGAAATATTAGAAATCACAGACTAGAAGCCACTGACCTGCGAGTGCCAGGCAGCAGTCTGAATAAATGGGTATCTGCAAATCCCCCAGTCCATGAGTGCCGATCCTGGGGCCAGGAGAGGCTCTGGTGGATCTGCCAGCAGAGGAAAGGGGTGCAGTGCCCGTGTGTTCCCCTGGCCAGGCGGGAGCCGAGGGCAGCAATCATGGGAGGCACCACGGCAGGGGTAGCCCTTCCTTACCATCCTTCTCTCCTGCATTTGTGGTGGCTCTGAGGCTACTTTGGTCCCTGGGAGGGGTAGAAAAGTTCCCAAGTTCTGCCCACATCCTGCCTGTCCCTGCCTGTTTACTTGCAGGGCTGTAGCCTGCAGGAAAAGCATTCCTAAAGGCAATCCTCTGCTGCAGGACAGAGCTCCGGAATAAGGTAGGTCTTAACGTGCCTCAGAGACACATGGAGGGAAAAACACTTCTCCCCCCTCTCATTCTTTTCCTAAAATGAGCAACGGGATGATATAATCCATTCCTAGATTAAATCTCTGAATTTCCCCTAGAGATGTTCCCTTTGCTGTGAGATTCACACTATGCAAAGGCAATGCTCCTATTTATAACTTGTGGCTGAAGGGAAGTCTCTCATTAAGTAGAATCATCTTAGAGTAACTGTTGAATGGATTTCAAGTGCTTTGGTAACATTTATTTTAAGAGCTTGTCCTCTGAAGAAAGGTGGGTCAGCCTCAGCATCAGGGTCTGTTTGGTTTTATTCGGTCTTTGCACTTGTGTGTGTCCCTTGGAGTTTGGGTTTGCTTTTTTTTTTTTTTTTTTTGGTACTTGTTGGTTTTGTTTTCATTTTTTCTTTTTGATTTAAACTAATAGAGTTGCAGCTGCACATCAGGATGGAGCCAGGCTCTGAGATATGAGAGATTTGCTGTGACAAAGAAGTAATTGGTTCCTGCGATTTGGAATCTGATGAAACTGAAGCGTGCTAAGGTTGACTACTTAGCCTGCTCTTGCATGATCTTTCCAATAACTCATGTTCCTTTGAAGTCACTTCATTGTCCTGACTTTCCTGAGTTTGAATTGTTGCCAGTGAAACTGAGTCCTCCTGGTGTAATTCATAGGCAGGAGTCATAAAGCTGACACTCTTGCATGTTGGTCTGTGGGGAAGAAATCTTTTTGCCCCTAGGATGTTATTAGGAACAAGATGACAACTTGTGAATATTTTCCAGGTATCATAATGCTTTAATATATTGGAATGTTGAATAACATCAGTGATAACATCACAGCTATGTGTGACATAGTGTTTCTCTTGCCCTGAATTGCAACTCTGTTCTAGCTTACGATGGACATCAAAAGCTTTAATGCTGAAAATTTCATTATAGATTTTAAAATTATTTATGCCTTTTAATACTTTGAACCTTACAAGGACTTTACCTATGAAGTACACAAAACCAGGGAAAACAGTGGTCTTATGGATATCCAGTGGCATTCCTGTGAATATAACTGAATACTTTAGAAAAGTAATAGACTGGTTTTTATGAATAGCATCCCAAAGCAAATCTTCTGGAAAAAATCTAACAGTCTATGAAGGATTTAGCTGTGCATTTTGTTTTTTTTTTTCCATGGTCAACTTTTCATAAATAGTGTAGTTATAGGTGAGGTGGACAAGCTGCTTCCTGTGAATAAATGAATCAATACATCAAACTAATGCAGTGGTGTGGAAAAGCAAGAAGTGGCCTGTTGACAGTGAGAAGAGACTTGAGGGGTGTGAGGGTGGATATGCTTTTCAATTTGCTGGAATAAACATTTTTCCAAAGACTTCACTAGAGGAAGTTCGGTATAAAGACTGAAGACCTGCATTTTGCTCTCAATCTTTTGTTTCTTATACCTCAGAGGGAAATAAAATTCTGCCTTCTCAAATGGGAGACCAAATGTGAGGTGATAGTGCTGTTCTCTCTCAGACTTGAGAGTCAAAGCTATGGTTCATGTGCATGGGGGCACCAGAGAGAAGAGTTAAGCCCACATCAGTCTTCTGCTCAGAAGCTTGATCCAGTACAGGTAACCAGCAGCACTCCCATCTGCCTCACAAAG
>VYZQ01011715.1:60419-109381 GCA_013400655.1 Mystacornis crossleyi | reverse complement strand
TCCTGCAGGAAGGTTTTGGCTGGGATGGAATTAATTTTCCTCACAGTAGCTGGTATGGGGCTGTGCTTTGGATTTGTGCTGGAAATGGTGTTGATGACACAGGGATGTTTTTGTTACTGCTGAGCAGAGCTCACACTGAGCCAAGGCCTTTTTTATTCCTCCTCACACCAGCCAGGAGACTGGGGGTGCACAAAAAATTGGGAGGGGACAGAGTCAGGACAGCTGCCCCCAGCTGACCAAAGGGATATCCCAAACCGTATGGTGTCATGCTCTGGAGTAAAACCAGGGAGACACTTGGCTGGACACTCCTGCTCAGGGACCGTCTGTGAGTCAGTCAGTGGTGAGCAACTGTTTTCATTTGCATCACTCCTCTTTCTTGGGTTTTATTTATATCGCTTTGTTATTTTGCTTTTCATTACAATTTCCTCTTTCTCCTCTTCCTATTTTATTTTATTGTATTTTTCTTCAATTATTAAATTTTCTTCTCTCAACCCACTATTACCTTTTCAATTCTCTTCCCGTCGATCCTGCTGAGGGCCATGAGTGAGGGGCTGTGTGGTGCTTAGTTGCCAGCTGGGGTTCAACCACAACAACTGGTTGTTTCCAAAGAGATCCCATGTGGATGGGCTGATTCCAGTGTGATCCCAGTCCTGTGTGCATAGGTTGTTCCCATGGGCCCTGCACCTGGAATGTGCTGGGCATGCTCTGCTGCAGAAGTCAACACAGCAGCAGGTGATGATGCTCATTTCTCATCCCCTGCCACACTCCAGATGTGCATTCAATCACTCTCATGGTCATCTTCCAATACCATGAGCACTGACCCACTCTTTTATAATGCTTTCACTCTTCTCTGAGGCAAATCCTCTTCATATGGCTGAGCTACCCTCTCCCTCCTGTCCAGTGCAGTGGCTGTTCTGGAATTCTTCCATTCCGGGCAGGGTCACAACCCTAGGATGAGCAAAAGAACCAGAGTTAATTTATGTCAAAATCTGCATGTGGGAGAAAACTTTTTTACCTTCCTGTAGGTTCAAATGCTGGAATTCAGTAGGAAATATGTCATTTGACCACTGGTTCAAACATGCAGTTTTACTTTGTGAGACAACATGCGACAAGAACTGCTGGAGAAGTAATGGTTGGTGGCTGGGACCAAACTGACTTTGTAGAGCAGTTTTCAGTCTTAAAACACATAATTTATCAGGGATTCTGGTCTATAATACTGGTTTAGAGAAACATATGTATTTATATGCACATTTTGTCCAGTTGGGGCATTTTGTTGAAAAATCTTGGGCATCTCTGGGACTATTATGGATCTACTGCTTCCTGACTTGCACGTATCCAGAAACAACTGAAAAACATCTCCTGAGATATCCACTTTTTTTGGCAAGTGGCTGACAAATGACAGTCTGAGCTGATAGACCAAACAAGTTACAATTAAAATACATTTGTGTTTTGGATTACACAGGCCTCACATTGAAAATATCATGGTTGGAGGCAAAGGGGTGGTTGTGGGTATAAGTGAAATTTTCCCTTACAAGGCAGCTACCCTTTGTTGTTGAGAAACACATCCCAAAATTCAGTGAGTCATCCTTTAGTCAATAGTCATGGCAGAAAGCCTCGAAATTGAAATAATCTTGTTATAGACTTGCTACATCAACACATTACACTGGGCAAAAGAACTGCTTCTAGCCAAGCATAAATGAATCATAACATTAATGCAAGAGGGAACACAAAAGCTTCACTACTCAGGGTCAGGGTGGACATAGGCAAGGACAGGGCTCTTGATCTGTCCAGGTCATTTCAGAGCATTGCCTGAGCAAAGGCACAGCAATGAAGTCAGAGAAAAACAGCTTCATGTGCATGCAGGGGGTGTAGGTGAAGGACTGAGCAGAGGTAGTTAGAAGCAAAGGAAGGGAAAGGGTTTGCATTTCAATGCAAAGTGTGTGCTGATCTGTAGATGTCCTGAAACAGATGAGGTGAATCACAAGGAAGAAAGGCTGAGAATCTGCTCTTCCTCTGCAGGACAGGGAGAGGGTTTTCTGCCTCCTCCAAATTGCTCACTAGGGAGCTGTGTCTACGGAATATTTGTATGTCTGGTCCTCTGTGTTCATCTCCCCTAAACAATGTTTTCTGCCACTCTTGCAGGTTGCAAGAGTGTTCACTACGACCTTGTCTTCCTGTTGGATGCCTCCTCCAGCGTTGGAAAAGAAGATTTTGAGAAAGTTCGTCAGTGGGTGTCTAATTTGGTGGAAACTTTTGAGATTGGCCTGGACAAAACCCGTGTAGGTGTGGTGCGATACAGCGATCGTCCAACCACAGAGTTCGACCTGGGAAAGTACAAAACCCGTGAGGAAATCAAAGAGGCTGCACGAAAGATTCAGTATTATGGGGGTAACACGAACACTGGAGATGCTCTCAGGTACATCACCACCTACAGTTTTTCCAGAGAAGCTGGTGGGAGACTTAGTGATCGAACTGTTAAAAAAGTGGCTATCCTTTTGACTGATGGAAGGAGCCAGGATTTTGTCTTGGATCCAGCCACTGCAGCCCATCAGGCCGGGATTAGGATTTTTGCTGTGGGTGTTGGAGAAGCCTTAAAAGAGGAACTCGATGAGATTGCTTCAGAGCCCAAGTCTGCTCACGTGTTTCATGTCTCTCATTACAATGCCATCGATAAAATTCGGGGGAAGCTGAGGAGGCGTCTCTGTGAGAGTAAGTAGAATGTCCCATTCTGCAGAATTAAAATAGGTTCATTTAGCTTATAGATATGAAAAGCTGTGATTATTTTCTTTCATGCTTATACTTCTTTATTTCCATGTCCTCCACTCAGTGCCACTCAGTAAGAGATCCCTGTTCAAGGCCGGGTTGGGTGGAGCTTTGAGCAAACTGATCTAGTGGAAGTTGTACCTGCTTATGGCAGGGATTTGGAATTAGGTGATCTTTAAGGTCCCTTCCAACCCAAACTATTCTCTGATGTTAAGATTCGATGATTTTACTACAGATGTGATGGTTTTTTCTCCCAAGTCAATATTAACTATAGGTCATCTTCCAGAGCAAATTCCCCTTTGGTTCTGATATAGTTCAATTACTTTATAATAATTTGGACTACTGAATATGAATAGTGACATCTTATTTAAACCCAGATTTTGGTTTATTTTATATAGGATCTTTTCCCCCCATTATTTTCTGGCATTGTACTGTGAAAAGAATGCTGTGGATGCTGCTGGGAATGATCCTTAAGGAAGCAAAGGGATTTTTGTGTTTTTCTGCCTTTCAGCATCTCAGCTCTACTGACAGCTGGTGTTCTGTAGTGCTCTGGCTGCCAACAGCATCTTGAATGGCTTTTAATGGAGAAAAGTGTGGGGGCTTTGCACTGAATAAATGACCCTGATTTTCCAGCTCCTTGGTGAAGAGGATGGGAATGGCATTGTGGCTGGTATCTCCCAGCACTTTAATAGGAACAGCAACCACACAGCCTGTTCTCCTTCCACCACTGATAAATCACTCTTGTTCTTAGAGACTACATGAAAGCTGCCTGGTTTTGCTGCTTTTTGCAGTATGCGTTGTGGTTACTGTGAACAAGCCTCGTAGCTGATGTTGTGAAGATCTGTTACTGCATTCTGTGACCTCTGTTTGTAAGAAAAAGCTCTGGGCTTACGAAGGGTCCTTGAAGAAAGACACGTAGGGTCCTTAAAGAAAGACAAGCACAAGCAGGCAGGGTCTGGTTGACATTGCCCAGCAATATCAAGATATGACTGCTTTTTTAGCCTGAACATAAACGGGTAATGGATGGTGTAATCCCAATACAAATGGAAATCATGGGGAATAATGACTGTAAACTATACAAACTGAAGGAGCTTGGTTTTTTCCTGTGAAAATCTTATGTAATCATACACACAGCTAGGGTGTAATAGAGAAGGGTAAACCTTTCTGATTGGCACACTTGAGCAACTCAAATATATTCCTTCTGCAGCTGCTGAACACCAAAAATGTGATTTTCCTTTGAAACTCTTACTTACTTTTTCCAAAGCAAATGTTTTCTCTACTTTGTACCTGGGTCATCATTTGTTATCTACTCAAAAAATCCTTTACCTGCCTGTCAGAGTATAATACCATCTGTCTGTGGCTTTCTGAGCCCATCCTGTGTCCACATGTGCCAGCATAACACTTCTCATTCGATTGCAAAGGACCACTGGGAGCATCCTTCATCCTGAATACGATGAGAGTCACTCTCCAAGGTGTTTGCTTCTACCTGCACTAGTGAGCTCAGTGAGAACTGGGGGTTGTGGTCAGTTCATCACATGTTTCTGCTGCTCCTTCCTCCTCAGTGAGAGAACTCCTCACACTCTTTCCCTGCTCTGACATGAGCTTCTCCCTCCATGTGTCCCCAGGTCCTGACAGGCGTTTGCTCTAGCATGGGCTGGGTCACAGCCTCCTTCAGGCATCCACCTGCTCTGGCGTGGGCTCCTGCAGGGGCTGCAGGTGGATCTCTGCTCCCCCATGGCCCTCCACGGGCTGCAGGGACACAGCTGCCTCACCACAGGCTGCACAGGAGCTGCAGGGAAACTTCTCCTCTGGCACCTGGAGCATCTCCTGCACCTCCTTCTGTACTGAGCTCTGTGTCTGCTCAGCTATTTCTCTCATATATTCTTGCCTCTGATCGCAATTTCTCCTGCGTAGAACCTTTTCCCCCTTAAATACACTATCCATAAGTCTTCCCTAAATCTTTTCTGCCTACATCTAAAACAGGGAAAGTGCTCTTTGGCAAGAATCAGTGTTATCATACTTATTTAATTTACTGCTTTGCATGCAGAAAGCTTTTGAGAGGCATGTTTAGATCAGGTCTAAAAAACCATGAAAATCTTGCTGAAACAGAGGATGAGGTAGTGAGAGCACCTCCAGCAGAAATACTATGGTGGAGATCAGTTAATTTTTTGTTACCTGCATGTGTGAGGTAGAACTGTTTGGGGGGTGAGAGAATGGAGGTGGAGAACAGGACCAAGTGATTTCTTGTGCATGTACCACTTTTAAATTCTATGTTAATACAGTAGGAACAGGAAAGGAGTTCATTGGATGGCTGAACCTTCTACATATTTAGAATGTCAAACTTTTAACAGCTGTTGCAGTTAACTTTCAGTGGTGTTAATGACAGCACTGCATAAAACACCGACATACAAACCACAGGGTAGGTGGAAAACGTGACCAGGGCACATGCCAAGCTGCTGTTTATTTTGTGCACATTCTGAGACAAAAGCATATATTGCCACAGCCAAGCTGGGGTTTTAATAGACATAATCCTTTGTGAGCTCCAGGGAGACACATCAGTCAAAGAATGGAAATAGGAGGAAGTTTTTTTTTTGTACTGACCACTGATGAGTCCTCCAGTCCTGTTACTTCCACTGAAATGGGAAGGGTCGTGAAGTGTTGCAAATTCTGGATTTCACACCAGCAGCTGTTCAGAATCGCTTGTCTCAGGTCTCCCTGGACATCTGGCCTAGACTGCGTCATTCCATNCCCAGCAATATCAAGATATGACTGCTTTTTTAGCCTGAACATAAACGGGTAATGGATGGTGTAATCCCAATACAAATGGAAATCATGGGGAATAATGACTGTAAACTATACAAACTGAAGGAGCTTGGTTTTTTCCTGTGAAAATCTTATGTAATCATACACACAGCTAGGGTGTAATAGAGAAGGGTAAACCTTTCTGATTGGCACACTTGAGCAACTCAAATATATTCCTTCTGCAGCTGCTGAACACCAAAAATGTGATTTTCCTTTGAAACTCTTACTTACTTTTTCCAAAGCAAATGTTTTCTCTACTTTGTACCTGGGTCATCATTTGTTATCTACTCAAAAAATCCTTTACCTGCCTGTCAGAGTATAATACCATCTGTCTGTGGCTTTCTGAGCCCATCCTGTGTCCACATGTGCCAGCATAACACTTCTCATTCGATTGCAAAGGACCACTGGGAGCATCCTTCATCCTGAATACGATGAGAGTCACTCTCCAAGGTGTTTGCTTCTACCTGCACTAGTGAGCTCAGTGAGAACTGGGGGTTGTGGTCAGTTCATCACATGTTTCTGCTGCTCCTTCCTCCTCAGTGAGAGAACTCCTCACACTCTTTCCCTGCTCTGACATGAGCTTCTCCCTCCATGTGTCCCCAGGTCCTGACAGGCGTTTGCTCTAGCATGGGCTGGGTCACAGCCTCCTTCAGGCATCCACCTGCTCTGGCGTGGGCTCCTGCAGGGGCTGCAGGTGGATCTCTGCTCCCCCATGGCCCTCCACGGGCTGCAGGGACACAGCTGCCTCACCACAGGCTGCACAGGAGCTGCAGGGAAACTTCTCCTCTGGCACCTGGAGCATCTCCTGCACCTCCTTCTGTACTGAGCTCTGTGTCTGCTCAGCTATTTCTCTCATATATTCTTGCCTCTGATTGCAATTTCTCCTGCGTAGAAACTTTTCCCCCTTAAATACACTATCCATAAGTCTTCCCTAAATCTTTTCTGCCTACATCTAAAACAGGGAAAGTGCTCTTTGGCAAGAATCAGTGTTATCATACTTATTTAATTTACTGCTTTGCATGCAGAAAGCTTTTGAGAGGCATGTTTAGATCAGGTCTAAAAAACCATGAAAATCTTGCTGAAACAGAGGATGAGGTAGTGAGAGCACCTCCAGCAGAAATACTATGGTGGAGATCAGTTAATTTTTTGTTACCTGCATGTGTGAGGTAGAACTGTTTGGGGGGTGAGAGAATGGAGGTGGAGAACAGGACCAAGTGATTTCTTGTGCATGTACCACTTTTAAATTCTATGTTAATACAGTAGGAACAGGAAAGGAGTTCATTGGATGGCTGAACCTTCTACATATTTAGAATGTCAAACTTTTAACAGCTGTTGCAGTTAACTTTCAGTGGTGTTAATGACAGCACTGCATAAAACACCGACATACAAACCACAGGGTAGGTGGAAAACGTGACCAGGGCACATGCCAAGCTGCTGTTTATTTTGTGCACATTCTGAGACAAAAGCATATATTGCCACAGCCAAGCTGGGGTTTTAATAGACATAATCCTTTGTGAGCTCCAGGGAGACACATCAGTCAAAGAATGGAAATAGGAGGAAGTTTTTTTTTTGTACTGACCACTGATGAGTCCTCCAGTCCTGTTACTTCCACTGAAATGGGAAGGGTCGTGAAGTGTTGCAAATTCTGGATTTCACACCAGCAGCTGTTCAGAATCGCTTGTCTCAGGTCTCCCTGGACATCTGGCCTAGACTGCGTCATTCCATCTTGCTATATTTGACTCAGTTTATTGCTAAGAACATTGCTAAAAGTCATTGAGTGCATTAATAGCATTTTAGCTTTCATTTGATCTTGTGGCAGTAAACACAGCATGATCGAAAAATAACATGTCTGCTCAGTAGGACATCACGGCAGGGGGAGATATTTTTTCCACGCATCTCCATTACATTCTGGACTATCGTTGGCAGGCAAGAATGGGTGATGCTTTCACAGGAAAGCAGGAGAGATACATGCTGCTAAAAATTCCAGAGAAGCTACGTGCTTCCTAAATACACTTCCTGCTTATATGTTACAGGGATAACAACAGGCATCTATGGAATATTTAAAAATATACTAGACCAAAGGGCTGTCATCACATGAATCTCAAATGCCTTGCAAAAAGAAGGAGATGAGGCTGAATTGTTTCAAAAATGGCTTGGTACCAATGGTTTGCATTTGATATCAGTTGATTTAGTGAGGCCTGTGATAAAATATCAAAAGCAGTCACATGTCCAGATGATTCAAAACCTTATATTTCTATTTTTACACATCTTTGTTGACTTTGGGTAGCATATGAAGTGCATAAAACATAAGATATATGCTACCGCTGCTCTGTTACTGATGATGAAGGGCTTCCAGACTTCAAGGCGACACCTTGAACGCCTGTCAAAAGAATAGTCTGAAAGCTTCAGAAATTTCTTCTTTTGAGGTTGCCTTTTCCCAGGCTCACAATATACTCACAGAAGAACAGCAAGCTGCTTCTTCCTGGCCTTCAGTGTTAAAAATACCTCATGCACAGAGACCATGACAAAGGGTAGGCATCTGAATTGCCATATCTTGACTTACACCTCCTAAAAGACTTATCAGTACAGTCAAATCTCACAAAAATACTGAAATATTGGAACATATCAACACCTAAGGGTATATTCCAAATTTTGCTGCTTGAGCAGATGTCCAGATTAAGTTCAAGTACTAAGAATTTGACCATCACTTGAAAATCTAGTGACTTTCAGATGGCTTGGGAAGTCTGTTAAAAGCTGAGCAGACAATCACTGCTTTTTAAAAAGCTGTAGCTGGGCAGTGACCCAGCTGATGTCACCTCTGATATATCCTGCTGCTTCTTGATGCTCTACTCCCACAGCTGCAGTGGTGCCTTTCCCAAACTCTGTAACATCTCCAACTTACAGCAATCACTCGTGTTACAGATGACGGGATCACTCATCCTGTCATCACCATATTTGCTGGCTAATTGCAGTGTCCTGTGAAGGCATAAAAGGTCTGTGACAGAATTTCCAACTGATTTGTCCTTTGCTTGAAACTAAAGAAAAAAAAAAGAATTTTCATGGATGTGAGGAGACAAAATATTTATTCAGTGGTAGTCTTCTGCCATTTAGTTGAAGGATGGTTTAGTATCTTTTGGCTCCAGGAAGCACAGCAGAAATATTCAGATATTCCTTTTCTCTTACAGAATGTTTTATTTTCACATCAAATGTCTGAAAGTTTCAGATCTAGTCTTCCACTTGGTTCAGTCATCACCAGCTTAGAGAGAAATGGTTCCAGAGGTGGTTTCTGGCAGGCAGCCTTGAACTCTGGGAATGAGCTGTGGCTGCTGGTTGTCCCTCAGTTCCTCCACAGATCATGCAGAAGTGACTGGTTTCCCAGATCATAGCTACAGTTCTGGCACTGCGTAATCTCCACATCATTTAGATGTTGCATGTCCAAAGAAGGGCATCAAAGCTGGTGAAGGGTCTTGAGCACAAGTCCTTTGAGTAGTGGCTGAGGGAGCTGGGAGTGTTTACCCTGGAGAAAAGAAGGCTGAGGAGGAATCTCATCACTCTCTACAATTCCCTGAGAAGAGGGTGTAGCCATGTGGGGATTGGTCTCTTCTCCCAGGTAACAAGCAACAGGACAAGAGGAAATGGCCTCAAGTTTCACCAGGAGAGGTTTAGATTGGATATTAAGAAAAATTTCTTCACTGAAAGGATTGTCAAACAGTGGAAGAGGCTGCCCAGGGAAGTGGTGGAGTCACCATTCCTGGAGGTACTTAAAAGATGTGTAGGTGTGACACTTTGGGACATGGTTTATGGGTGGACCTGGCAGAGCTTGGTTAATGGTTGGACTCAATGTTCTTATAGGTGTTTTCCAACCTAAAAAATTATATGATTTTCAATAAATTCCTATTTTGCTTAGTACTCTGAAATGAATAGGTTTATTCTGAGATTTGCAACAGTGCTGTTTTATGACCAGCCCCACTTCTGAAAAGGGAAATCTTATTCTTCATAGTTTCCTTCTCCCATCTGCCAGCACACGCATTTGTGCAGCCCCACCATGAACTACAGCAGGGATCCAGTGAATATTTTTGGTTTTTTCCCCAGATTAGTTTTTACTCAGATTTAGTTCACCATGCTGTCCCAGGGGAGGAACTGGCACAAGGTGAGGACAGCTAACTATGGGCAAAAGACCTGGATTGTGTCCTTTGGTGCAGTACTAGCTCATATCAGCTTGATGAACATTGGTTAAGGACTTCAGAAAACTGAGAAAAATCCTTCATGTGCTCCCAGTGCAAACCTGAGTCTGTGTTCTGCTGTTCTCTGGTTTGGGTGTGCATAAAATGGTCTGCTAGGCAGGTTTTTCCCATTCAAACTCCACTTCCAGGCTTCAGCACAACTTGCTTGCTTTGAATAAACAGCTTGCTTCACAAAAATAATCCCACTACAGATGGATCTCTTCAGGATCCTGTTCCATTTTCCTTAAACGGTCTTTCCAGTACACATAATTGTTGCAGTTTTGCTACAGCCTCAGCTCCTGTTTGCTCAGGGAGGGATGGCCGAGTTCTCCCTCCTCAGACGCGCTGTCTGGCTGGGCGCATCTTGCTGGGAGTTGTTGGTAGGAGGGATGAGCAAGCTTGCCACTACCTTCACTTAGACACAGACTGTCTGTCAGTGCCTCCAGGCAGCACTTTGATATTTCTGTGCACCCGGGTAGCTTCTCTCCTCCAGAACGGATGTTAGCTCTGTTAGAGTTTCAGAAAGTGATTTATTGATTTATTTTCCTTTCCTTGTACGTTGGAAAAAGCAATGTCTTAAACATTGCCTTCAGATGATGAGGATATTTCAGCATCTGTGGCCTGATTTCTTCTTTGGTGAAGGAGAAAAGATATGAATCCAAATGTCATCCTAAAACCAGAGTTTTAGAAATAAGCCTGCGACAGAAAATGGTTTTACTTCTTTTCTTTGATGCAGTTTGTGAGAATAGGAGCCTGTTCCAAACCTGCAACTTCATACAGACCACTGAGAATATTAATAAGGGACTCTGAAGATAGGAATATAAAAAACAGAGATCAATTAAACCTTTTGCACTTGCCTTTCTTGTCTCTAGCTTCTTTCTTTAGCAGTCACAGAAAAATAGTAGTATCATAAACCACAGGCAATCACTTTGTAAAGCAGTAAATCTCTGGACTGCCAACAGCATCTTGTCTGAAATCACAAAATCAGGCTGGTTGATAAAATCTTCTCTAGATTGTAATAGGGTTTTTTTCATTTCAGACAAGAAAGCTCTCTGAGCAATGTTTGATGTACAGTAAAACTAATTGTAAAGGCAAAGACTCAGATAAAAATAAGTCCCAGATTTAGAAAAGAATATTGAGACAATCAGGGAAAGCATGGGTCTCAGAGCCAGGAGAGATGGCATCTTATGAAAAAGTAATGTGCTGTTTTGAGAAATAAAAGGGGGGAAATGTGGTGACTATGGAAGCCATTTCTAAAAAAATGTAGAAGTGAAGTAGAAATACAGAAATAGGAGCAGGCAAAAAGGTGGAACATATTCTTATGTGCTGGAAGTAGCTTGTTTTTCAGCACTGTCTGCAGCCCTCACCGATTTTGCAGGAGCTGTGGATGCTGAGCACTTTCAAAATTCATCTGTGGAGCTCAGTACTTCTCCATCTGCAATCAGAAGGAGGTTTTCTGTCTGGTCCAGTGGAGTCCAAATTATGGGGTAATAGAGACAACTCACCCTTGGGGCAGCACTGTCTCTCTTGGTGTCTGCTGTCTGATGGACTGCTGAGGAATGTTCAGTAGAAAGAATAACCTCTGAAGATGGCCAGATGCTCAGCAGCAGACTAGGGCAAGGCACTTAAAAACCTCTGAGGCTTTAGGTTTAGTTACAGGCTTTTCTGTCCAAGAAAAACAAAGCTATGAGGAGAAAACCCTTGGCATGTACCTTTCATGAATCTAAAATTCTTTATATTCCAGCAGATTTGTACAGTCAGGCCTTTCTTCCTCCTTCATTAACAACCCCTAAACTGACCTCAAACTGAAATGACACCACTTACTTAAAGTCTTAGTGTTCTAAGCCTGCCTTGTGGTTAATTTTTATGCTTTATGTGACTATTCACATCAAAATCTAATGGTAATTTCCAGCACAATCTATAAATGGAATTGACCATTGCCTGCTGTGGTTAGGTGCACCTGCAGAGTAAAGATTTCCTCTGCTCTCCCTGGATTTGGGGATGTATTTTGGATGGGGAAAGTCTGGGTAGGTGCCATGGAAATTTAGTTCCAGTTGTCCTGGTGGAGCTGGTAGAATTTACTGAAAATGATAGAAAAGGTTGAATCCATGTCGGAGCATGCAAAACCTGTGCAATGTATTGAAGTTCCCATCATAACATATTATACCCCTAAAATCCAGTGGGTTTCCTGAAACCTTCAGGTTGTTATAAGATGAATATTTCTATAGGCCCACTATAGCAATGGTGAGCTCGGTCTCTCAGGGCTGGTGGACTTTTTTAGCTCCTGGCTCCATAAATTCCAGCCTCAAAGTCTTGTGAGGAATAACTGTAATGAGAGCTGCAGATCCTATGATTCAGCCTAATGAGGGAGCTTGGAGGTACCATGGCAGGTCCTGGATTTCATGGAAAGATGCAGTGATTGCTGGTCATGGGCTGCCTGTGACACTTGGGAAAAGCTTTTGTACAAAAACTCAGCTTTCCATCAAATAGATTAACCAGGAAAGTTGTGACCTTTCATGGTATTGAATCAAGGTTTTTGGATCCCCTAATAATTAAACTGATTTTGGAAACAAATTCACAGGCAGAACTGAACTGTAAGACCAAAAGTGTGTTTAGATCTAGATAAGCTGTCACATTAACACCTGGAACAAAATGGGCAGGACCAGCTATTTTTATGACCTGAAATGAAACCATTGCTTCCAGTTCTGTCTTCAGCTGAGCCGTCTTTAGAAGCCTGTCTTATTTATTTCTGTGATCAGGACCAAAGCAAAGCTGGGCATTTAATTTTAAGGGCTTATTTTGAATCTGTAGGTAGATCATAAAATCACAGAATGGCCTGGGTTGGAAGGAACCTTAAAGATCACCTCATTCCAACTCCCTTGTCATGGACAGGGACACCTTCCACTAGACCAGGTTGCTCAGAACTCTGTCCAACCTGGCCTTGAACACTTCCAGGGATGGGACATCTGGTTGAACAGATCTGTGATACCTGTAAACCTTGTATGGTGTCTCTGCAACAGAGATATTCAAGCTATTTCTAGAGGCCAAACTCAAATGACACAATGATTTCCTTTCTCATCCCTTGGTTATATGAAGTGGTGCATCCTCTCTTCCATGGAGGTTTGTAAATGCTGCTGAATTTCAACTTTTTTTTTTTTTCTTTAAATCAACCAAGTCAACAAACAAAATCGAATTGTAATGTACCAGTCTGTTAAGAATATTTCTTAGTGGTAGAGCTGCAGTGTGGTTTAACTGGTGGGCTATTTTTGTTAGTAAATTGTAGGGTTAATGATTTGATCCCATAAAGTTCCCTACAAGTTACACCCAAACACCAAATTCCTTTTCAAATCAGTAAGNTGACACAACACTTTCCTTTCTCATCCCTTTGTAATATGAAGTGGTGCATCCTCTCTTCCATGGAGGTTTGTAAATGCTGCTGAATTTCAACTTTTTTTTTTTTCTTTAAATCAACCAAGTCAACAAACAAAATCGAATTGTAATGTACCAGTCTGTTAAGAATATTTCTTAGTGGTAGAGCTGCAGTGTGGTTTAACTGGTGGGCTATTTTTGTTAGTAAATTGTAGGGTTAATGATTTGATCCCATAAAGTTCCCTACAAGTTACACCCAAACACCAAATTCCTTTTCAAATCAGTAAGCTTGTTTATGATGTGAAACAGAGGCAGTGGGAGCACTCTGACACCTTGGAGAACTGCTTTTTGATAAAGTACTAATTAAGTTCTTTAAAATGAGTTAAGAAATTGTTGCAAGCTCTGCTGCATTAATATACTTTAAAATGATGGAGGATAGTTCTAAATTCTGCATGAAATGCTTTTTGGCATGCTGTATATTTTGGGAAATGTGGGTACTGCTACTAATCCCGGCCAGAAGTAGGGAAGGTATCTTTCAGGGAAGATAGCTCAATTGGATAAGGTGACTTTTGTCACTCGTTGTCCTTGTCTGTTGAACAGCAGGGTCATGGGACATCAGGTTCCTAAACTCCATTCATTTCCTTATGGATTAATCGTCAACATTCAGTGTCTGTTTGGCTATAACTTCATCTGCACTCTAGGAAACAAAGTAATTTATATATAAAATACACAAACATGTGTGTGAATGTGTGTAAGATATTTATTTCTGGGTATATAAACTCTGAAAAATAAACCTGTGTCCTTTCAGCCTGAAGCATCAGTCTTTTTTTACAGTGAGGCAGATAAATGTATAACATGTTAAAGCTCTAGAGAGGATGAAATACAGGACATTTTTACTGCAAAGTAACTACTCAGCATCAACCCAATCCACCACCTCTTGGCAAGGCTTCATTTAGCAACACTGACATAGGAATCACTGTGCTTTGTTCCTCCAGAGTTCTAGAGCAAGATGGATCGCATATATTAGTTCTATCTATATATTAGTTCTATATCTACTATAAAAACCTGTCTTTTTTGGCACTGAAGGTGCAACATCTTTGTGAGAGGCTGCAATACATTGCATGGGTGGGATGGAGCAGCAGAATTTTAGTCAGTAGTGCCTAAAGCTTTGTGGCAAATGACTCTAATAGCTTAGATCAGAGGGTGTTTCTGAGTTGAAGACTGATACTGGATTAGAACTGAGAAGCATAAATAGAATTAAAAAATTTTGATAACTTGAATCTTTATTTTCAAGTATCTTTGGTGGGATTCATATCTAACTACAGTAGCCTGAAAGTTGTTTGTCTGTGCTCTTTTGATAGTCAGTGGAAAGGAAAAGATATCTCAAGAGAATGTTTCATCCTTTTTGAGGATGACTGTTCCAGACATGATTCAACCTCTGAGTGCCTCTCTCTTTTCATTCACTTTTGGGAGTGCTTATATAACTTTGTCATTGGATTCTTCACTTTGACAGCCAAAAGCAAAAGAGTTTGAACCTTTCCCTGCCACATTCTGGGAATACAATAGTATTTGCTTCCTTATGCCAGTACATCAGCCTGCTGAAATTTATATTACTGATGGATATTCAGGCCAGTGTTGTAGCAAGCTGAGGTGGCTGTGCTTCATTTCTCACCCAGCTCCCCGACGCTGCAGGATTTGTGCTGTCGAAGGAGACAGTATCAGTTTAGAGAGCTGTTATCAAGTATTACCATATGCTTAGGGTCAAACACTGGACTGCCAAATCTATTTAATCCTTAAGGGACTACTCCTGTGAGAAGAATGGTTCCCTCTCCCTTATCCTTGGCTTGTTCCTAAATCTTGTGATAAATTGGTCCTTGAAGTGAATTGTGTTGTGATATTACCTGCTGCAGGCTGTTGACTCATTTATGGCAAGGAGATAATGCTTTAAGAAACAACTAATGGCTGAAATACAATTAACAGTAACAGAGACAGCTTTTTTAATTACTATTATTGAAAGATACCTTTGCTGCTAATAGCTTTTTTGTTGTTGTTGTTAATTGAAGCGTGAATCCACTCATGCTTAATGATCTTTCCAGTTCTCACTGTAATAAAGTCAGACCCCAAACCAAACTGTACTTTACTGGAAGCAAAATGGGACCAATGCCAGCTCAGACCAGCTAGAATGTTAACCAAACCCATGTTGCTGGTGCATCCTGGTTGTCTTCCCAGAGACAAGCTAAAAATTCACTTGGAAGACCTGGTGAACAAACCCAGTGGAAGAACTGCTGGGATAAATTCATCCTGCTATGAATGGGATTGGAAAGCTGGTAAATGACTTTGAGCCAGTGGAGTTCTGAGTATGGGTTAAGGTAATTAAACAATCTTTCTTATCTGATTATTATCTGATAGGAAAAAAAAATGGAAATGGTTTTAAACCGAAAGAGATTAAATTTAGATTAGATAATAGGAAGAAATTCTTTGAGGGTGGTGAGGCATTGGAACAGGTTCCAGTGGAACAGGACTTTGAGCACCCTGGTCTAGCAGAAGGTGTCCCTGCCCATGGCAGGTTTGGAACTGAATGATCATTTAGGTCCCTTCCAAACCAAACCATTCTATGATTTATTCAAATTTCTATTGAATTCACTCTGGGTGCCATTTGCAGAAGTGTCTGTGTGAATGGCGCCTCTGCAGTAGTGTGCTGGTTTTGGCTGGGATGGAATTAATTTTTTTCACAGTGTCTGGTATGGAGATAGATTTCTGCTGAACACAGTGTTGACAATGTAGAGATCTTTTTGTCTGATGAAACACAGTATGGCTTGACTCGTATATAAACATAACACATGTAAGAAGGCTCATGGTAGAGAGGGGATGTGCTCAGGACTAACAGTCCCTGGGGGGCTGAAATGATCCAGACCAGCCTTGGAGTCACAGATTCCTGAAACTCGGTCTCAATGCTCTGTGGTGCAGCACACTGCACAGATCAGGCGCTTTGGAAAGGTCACTGAGGTGTCCAGACAAGGAAACTGGATATCCTTCTCTTTCAGTTTCTGACACCATATTTCCCTATATATTGGCCATGTCCAGTCCCAAGCGTTTTGCTACAGGGCAGATGTTGGCCATAATGTTCCTTCCCCAGACGAGCTTATTGACAACCTGCAATCACCACTCCCATTCCAGACAAATAACCCCACTTCTACACCTGTGGCTCTGTTAGAACTCATGGCTCTAATGAAAAGGGTAACAGAGTATAAAAATAGTACGAAATCATCATTATCCTTGCTTGTAATGAGTAGGATATGAGTCTTAGTTGAATTATGAGTGTGTAATACTCATGAAATAAAGCAAAATGTACTGGAAAATTTACTGTGTTAGTTTATTCAGGGATGTATCTTCTAACTATTCCTCCAAGCTATCAGAGCTCTGTGCTGAAATAGTGAGTAATGCATGTTGATTTTTAACAAAGTCGTTTAAAGACAAGTACAACATTTACAGAACTGCAAATCTTTCAAAAATTCAACATCATTTACACTGGCTGTTCTGATTTCTATTAGCAAGCTGTAGTGGTTTGATTTGCATTTTCCCCTTTTCTGTGAGATAAGAACAGGGAGGAATACAAAGCAGGCACCAAACTTAAAGAATATAATGAACTTTATTACTACAACTAAAAGTAAAGTGGAATAAAAAGGAATTAAAGCAAATTAACCCCCCTTTTTCTCTGGCACCTCCTCCATCCGCCTGTAATATAAAGACACAAACTNGCCCCCCACCCCTGGGGCCGAAGGGAGGAAGGTGAAGGCCATGGCCCCGCAGCGGAGCTGGACTATGGCCTGGCCTGGCCTCCCACCAGGCCGCACCTGGGCTCGCGTTGGCAGGGCCCAGCCGGGCCCCGCCGGGCCGGCCCAGCCCCCCCAAGGGGGCTGAGCGGGCCCTGTTACCTCTGTCTTCGCCGGAAGAGCAAGAGAAAGATTCCCGCCCTTCATCTCCTTTTAATCTCAATTCACAGGGCGTACCCCTTCTCTAAGTGGCTCAATAGAGCTGTCGATATTCAAATTAGTTAATTGATTGGTTCTGTCCAGTTCTGGAGGAAATTACAGCACTTGTTGCTGCAAACAACTTCCTCCAGGAAACAGAGCCAAAAGGAAGAAAAACCTGAAAAGCAGGAAGAGGTGTCAACCCATGACACAAGCATAGAAACAGACGCCTGTCTAATTTACCTGCCTGATAAACTGTTCTTTGTAGTGACCTTCATAATATCCTGAAGAATTAATTTCCTGGGCTAATATTATATTTATAATGTCTTTATCACCAGCTGAGTATTTACGTGCTCACAGCTTTACAAGCGGTAAGACACTGTGGCTTCACACAATGTAAAATGGCACACAGGAATCTCTTTAATGTATGACTGGCTCAGAATCAAGGATTCTTATCATCTATAATTAGGAGTTTATCCCAGTGGGTGGGATTTTTTTCATCATAAATCCTTTTGCATGCTATTATTTAGTTAAAAATACTGTCCTGTGTGCTTGCTGACAGGACAAGAAAACAGCATAGAAACTCTAAATAAATTAAATTAGTGGATGGGTTTTAGTGGCTACACCCTGCCACTACATTCCTCTCTGCAAACTATTTTTGAGTTGATTATAAGTAATTTGGCTTTAGAGGTCAAATTTTGGATATTTTTACTTGTTCTAGGGGGCCTATAATAAAGAAAAGTCTCACAGCTTTTTACTTTGATTTCCATGGGCACACACCTTGACCATAAAGTGTTAGGTGCAACCAAAATTCTGGAAAACATCTCTTAGTCTCACAGGGTCAAGAATATTCCTTCCTTGTTTAGATCCTAGAGAAGGTTGTTTCCTTTTTTGGTTCTTTAGTTTATCTTATAACTAAAGCATGACTTTCTATTTTGGAGCATAGAGTAGTTTCACTCCTCTGTATTTATGCTCAGTAATATCTCACTGCTAATTATTTTCCACGAACTAGTAGTGCACAAAATAATAAATGCTTAATTAACCAAACATCTGAGAAACTATTAGACTGACTTGTCATGACTTGGTACAGCTATTTACACACATTCTGAGTTAATTCTCATGAATCCAATTGTTTTCTTAAGCTCACACAGCAGGGCAGTAAAAGACTGAAATAAACCTTGGCTAAACACGCTTACATGTGTTGCAAGTCCCTTCCTTGTGGGGAGCTCTGAAGATTTTCCTTGAGAGGTTTGGTGCACTCAAGTATAACGAAGATGCACGTTGGGCCGTAGAGATCCAGCCTCTTAGTCCTAAAAGAACTGCTGTCCCAGCAGCAGGGAAGGCATGTGAAACAAACGTAGAAACTCTTAGGAGATGGTTCCTCTCTGCTGGCTGTATGTGGAGGTTTCACCTCTGGGGGCAGGGGTGGGGTTGGGGGTGTCCCTACCCCTTCTTAGTGTGCTCAGCACAGCCCAGCTCTCACGATGGACCCGGGCTGGCTCCGAAGGTTTCTGGATGGTATTTCTGCTCACATCTCTTCCACTGCTGCCTGACAGGCACCTACAGTGTGGTGCCAGGCTGAGGCTATGCTTGGTGCAGTTCAGGAACGGTGCAGGAGCACTTGAGGCTGTAATTGTGCGGGGCTGACCCTTTCATCTTCTGTTCTTTCCTTTTTCCTTTTCAAAAATTGTCTCCCCTTCACCACAAAATACACAGGAGAAGAACAGTTTTTCAGGAAAAGTGTTTTCTACCCGTAACTCTGTGGTGGAGTGAGAGGGAGAAATGCCAAGGGGAGCAAGTAAATTGATGTCAGTAAGTTCATCGTCACAGAGGTTGTTTTGTCTGTGTTTTTTCTTCCCCCCCCCACCCCTCATTATAGAATAAGCTTCCAAGTAACCTGCTGTCAGCAGAACACAGTGGAACTGAAGGCACCGAGGGTCCTCTCCCCTTCATCTGCTCTGTCCCGGGGGCTTGTGACTTTTTTCCTGTGACTGCATGTGTTCAAACTGAGCAGGGGATGAAGTATTGATCAGGTCAGTAAGTGGAAGGGGCTGGCTGCTCATCTTATCGTGGATTTCTGGTGAAGAACGGTCACTGATGGGGGAATCCAGGACTCTTATGGACTCAGGCATCCCCCACAATCCATTCTTTAAGCCTCTTTTGGAGTACAGGCATCCTTTATTTTCTTCTCTTCTGGACTCAGTTCTTTTTATAGCATACATTTTTTTTTTTTTTAATGCATGCATATGCACACATATCCATATATATATATATAACTGGAAGTGAATTGAGTGATTTTCCCTCAGTTAACACAAATAAAATCTAAGGAATGGAAACCACAGGGGTGGATAAACATGCTATTCATTCTGGGTGGATCTGTGCTCCCATGGGGGGAGGTGAGTGTCTTAATTTCAGAATAGTACAGACTGAGTTTTCATTGAATCAGTAGATGTTTAATTATATAATTTTGAAAGGGAAAGTGGAGAGTGTAGACATATATCTGCAATGAATCTATAATTGCATAGTAATTTCTGTAGTTTTGTTGGGTTTTTGGTGGTTTGGGGGTTTTTTTTGACACGTTGATAATTTTCCTAGGGTTGGTGGGACTCATGAAAAAGCAGCTGAAGCCAGTAAAGAGAAAATATTGTGTGTTTTCCTGCTCTTGGGCTGAACTTTTCATTTCACTTTCATCTGGAATTCTAGGCTGGATGCTAAGTTTGATTCTCCCTACACTTCTGGGTTTGTAGGTGAGGAGGAGCTGTATTAGGGTGACAGCATGAAGAAATAGTTAATGTTAACTTTTGACAAGGAAAACAACACAGCGCTTACTTCCCTGTGATTCTGCCAAGCAGCTTTTAACCTTCCCTGCTTGATTCCCTCATTCTGCTGTGGCAGGTCTTTTTAATGAAGGTGGAGCACAAAGTGATGAATTCCAGCTGTGGGAGGTAGAGCCTCTTGGTTAAAGTGGGCCAGATCAGGGAGTGGCTCTAGTGAGGTGCACCGTGGCAACATTGACTCAATAGCAATTACATTTGGCAGTTTATAGAATCATAGAATGGGTTGGACGGGACATTAAAGATCATCTATTTCCAACCTCCTGCCATGGACAAGGATACCTTTCCCTGGATCAGGTTGCTCATAGCTCCATCTAATGCCTTGAAGAGGCTACTTAAAAACAGAGGCTAGACAAAAGTAAGAAAATAAAAGCAGATATTTATTTGAACGGCCTTCAAAGGTAAACCCTGCGCAGGCCAAAGGCTACACCCAAGATGGACCCCAGGTCACGGGTTCTTCTCACTTTTATAAGTTTGGTCCATTTGCATATCAAGGTTAATTTTCCAATTATAACTTCAGTTAATGATGTAATTACCCCAAGTTTGCCCCTCCTCTTCAGAGGCTTTTAGTTTATACATTTTGGGGCCTGAAGCAGTTGAAGTGACCTTGAAGTGCAAACCTAGAGAGGCTTTGTTATGTCTAACCAGAGGGAGAGAACAGTAAACAGGCCACACGAAACTTCAGAGTTACCCACTAGGCAGTACAGGATTTGAAAAATAAGAAGTTAAAACCTAAGGCATCACATCCAGCCTGGCCTTGAACTCTGACAGGAATGGGGCATCCAAACCCTCTCTGGTCAGCCTGTCCCAGTGCTTCACCACCTTCAGAGTAAAACAATTTTTTTTCTAATATCTAATCTAAACCTGTCTTTCAATTTGAAGTCTGCCTCCATCTCTCAGCTATTAAAAGGCTGCAATCAAGGTCACTCCAAAGCCTTCTCTTTACCTCCTGAATAATCCAAATTCTCTCTACCTTTGCTCATAGGAGAGATGCTCCATCCCTCTAATCAACTCAGTGGCTTCCTCTGGACTTGCTCCCACAGTTTGATGTCCTATCTACATGTATAAAGAAGTTAATGCAAATAATAGATTGAATGTACATGTGCAGCTTTATTTTTGTCTGGGCAAACATGTGATGGAAACTTGGGCTTTCTAGGATTTGTGCAAGATGTCAAGAGAACCATGACACTGAATCTTATCTTAAAATAACTCTTTTATTTGGACTTGTACATAACCTTGCAATGACTAAGAAAATTCACGCCACATTAAATACTGGCACCGGTAATGATCAAAACTCCCAAATCACCTGTGGAAGAATATGTGAGGAGATATGATTATCAGTATCCATCTTGCCTTGGAGAAGTACGGAAACATGGAACTAGAGGGCACATCATCAGCGTTAAAATTTGTTGCTCTGATTGTCTGAATCCCTTCAGCAAGACAAAAGTGGAAACTAGAAGCTGCTTCTTAAGGGACATGTAAGATTCATTTTTTTCTAACTGAGCATAGTTAATCCCTGAAAAAAGATCACCTATGGGGCTGGTAGAGTGTGCTCTGGCTTCTTTAAAATGCAGGCTGATGCCTTTGTAAGAGATGAGGTCTTGTTCATCTGAGCCTTAAACTGCTGGCTTGAACATCGTTTTCTTCTGAGAAAGGAAAGATTCTTTTCCAAACAAGCAGATACTGCTGTGGAATATGAGATGTCTGATGTCGTGTGCAAAAGGCCTTGACACTTGTCATAGCTTTTTGTAGCAGTAAAATTTGTGAGTCTGGCAGAGAGATGGAAAAAATGCTTTGTTGAGAGATCACCAATATATTTTCCTTGTGATTTCTTCCCGCAGAAAGTCCACCAGAAGCTCTCTATTAGACGCTGAGTGTTCAGATATTGGAGGAGGGATATTTTAATCTCTAAGTGTCTACATATATAGGAATGTTTGCAGCATCTTGGCCCTGGCATGGGTGGAAGATGGGAAGAAAAATAAAATGGAAAACGTGGCCTTTGATTAGAAGGCAAACTGTGCTCCAGTGGAGGTGATTAGAGACAGACTGTAGACTTTGTTTGGCCATAAGGCAATAGAGTGATTTTCTTGTGTGGTGGCCTGGAAGGCTGCCAAGCTGTTTCTCAGTAACTAATCCCCAGTCAGTTATGGGCACAGAAAACAACGCCACATATCCAGCACTTTCCAGGGAAAGGGGTCAGACACTGATGGTGGTGATCACTGCAGGGAGCAAGTTCTCAGTTTCCCAGCAGGAGCACCGGGTCCATATCTCTCTCCCTATCTCATCTGCTTCCCAGAGAGGCAGTGGGGGAACAATTCAAGAGAAGCTGGCCTTGAATAATTATAAAGACAGTCAGTTCTTTGAGAAGCTAGTGATGTGATGGCTAGTAGGTGGCTAGGAAAAAAACAGATCCAAGATGGATCAAGCCTAACTTTGGAAGGAATCAGGGTTTCCTTGTCTTACTTTTTATCTCATATGAAAATTCCCTCTTCCTGTAACACCATATAAAAGCATGTCCTGCCCAAAGAAATGCCCCTGTGTGGGCCTTTGGGAGTCACTGTCACCTGGAAGGCATTCTGGCCATGCCATCCACCACTATGAGCTTAAGACAACATCCTGCGAAGCTGAAACTACCAGAGTTACAAGTGACCACTGGTACATTTTCAGCATGTACTTGTCTCCTTTGTGCTCCACTGTTATCATGGAATCACAGAATCATTAAGCTGAGAAAAGACCTCTAAAATCATTGAGTTCAACTCTTAACCCATTGCTGCCACAGCCACCACCAAACCATGTCACTCAGTGCCACATCTACACACTTCTTGTGCGTTTCCAGGGACGATGATTCCACCATTTCCCTTGGCAGCCTGTTCCAATGTTTGACCACCCTTTCAGTGAAGAAATTGTTCCTAATATCCAGTTCCTGGTACAACTTGAGGCCACTTCGTCTTGTCCTCTTCCTTGTTATTTGGGAGAAAAGACCCACCCCTACCTGGCTACAACCTCCTTTCAGGGAGCTTTAGAAAGTGTTAAGATNACCTCTAAAATCATTGAGTTCAACTCTTAACCCATTGCTGCCACAGCCACCACCAAACCATGTCACTCAGTGCCACATCTACACACTTCTTGTGCGTTTCCAGGGACGATGATTCCACCATTTCCCTTGGCAGCCTGTTCCAATGTTTGACCACCCTTTCAGTGAAGAAATTGTTCCTAATATCCAGTTCCTGGTACAACTTGAGGCCACTTCGTCTTGTCCTCTTCCTTGTTATTTGGGAGAAAAGACCCACCCCTACCTGGCTACAACCTCCTTTCAGGGAGCTTTAGAAAGTGTTAAGATCTCCCTGAGACTCCTTTTCTCCAGGCTGAACACCCCCAGCTCCCTCAGCTGCTTTTTATCAGACTTGTGCTCCCGACCCTCCCCCAGCTTCGTTGCCCTTCTCTGGATGTGCTCCCTCAACTCTGTAAACAGTACTTGAGTACCTCAGCCAAATCCCTGCGGTTCTGGATATCTCCACGTGAGCGCTGGGATGGAGGGAACCCCTTTGAATGCCCCAGCTGTCTCTGTGGATGCTTGTGCTGAGCAGCAGTGATGGAGGGCCTGACTCTTCATGTGGACGCACCGTGCACCCAGGAGAAATGCCACCCAGAGGGATGTTCTGTGTCAGCACAGGCCCTTGGAAGTCACACCAGTGCCAGTATAAGTCCTGGCCCTGGCATTGTCCCACCACAGCCCATAGGACACTCGGTGGGATGGGTTCACTCTGTGCTAATGAGCTCTTTCTAAACAATGACCTGACATGGTTCAGGGAATAGCAGAGTCCCAGGCCAGGAACCATTCCCTAATGGGCAGTGGGAATGTGGCATCCCAATTTTGGATGGATGGGAGTACGGAGAATAGTTTGGCTCTGCCTTCCTGCCCTTCTGGCCAAAGAATGAGTTTGGTTTGTATAGAAATATGGAAGTGCTGAGCACTGTAAAGCAGACAGGATGTGTGAATGTGGAAGCATTGGTCCACACTACACTATTTTGGGAGTTTCCTTAGCTGGTCATAAATGCTGTTGCCATTTTTCACGTAGTGGCACAGCTATCAGGATTGTAAGTAGTTCTTAGGCAAATCACATTCTTTGTGGTGGTTTTTTTCCTCTGGATTTTGGGTTTGGTACAGTTACCTGTGAAATCTCATCTAAAATGTTGCTGGGATGAGAAGCTCAGTGAAATAAAGAAGGTCTGACCTCATGGCCAAAGCCAAGAATATGATCAGAGTCACAGAATCACTGAATACTTTGGGTTGGAGGGCAAGTTAAAAAATCATCCAGTTCTAAGCCCTGCTATGGCCAGAGACACCTTTGACTAGATCAGTTTGCTCAAAGCCCCATCCCACCTGGCCTTGAAACTTTCAGGGATGGAGCATCCAAAGGTTTTCTGGGAAACCTATGCCAGGGCCTCATCACCTTTATAATAAAGAATTTCTTCCTAATCCTCATCTCTAATCTTAATCTACTCTTTTTCAATTTAAAGCCATTTCCCCTTGACCTGTCACTACCTGCTCCCGTAAATTGTTCCTCTCCAGATNTACTTTGGGTTGGAGGGCAAGTTAAAAAATCATCCAGTTCTAAGCCCTGCTATGGCCAGAGACACCTTTGACTAGATCAGTTTGCTCAAAGCCCCATCCCACCTGGCCTTGAAACTTTCAGGGATGGAGCATCTAAAGGTTTTCTGGGAAACCTATGCCAGGGCCTCATCACCTTTATAATAAAGAATTTCTTCCTAATCCTCATCTCTAATCTTAATCTACTCTTTTTCAATTTAAAGCCATTTCCCCTTGACCTGTCACTACCTGCTCCCGTAAATTGTTCCTCTCCAGATTTCTTGTAATATGAAGATTTGTTGCTGCTTACCAAACCAAGGCTGTCCTCTTCCCTCCACATGGAGAAGTTGAGGCAGGCTGCCTTTCCTGTTTCCTGCTTTTACTTCTGTGTGAGCTTTATCTAGATTTATCTCTGTTCACCTGAATGGCTTCACATCCTCAGTCTGAGTTTTGGGAGCTCACAGCTGTAACAGAACACATTTGTTTCATAGCAGGCCTTGGTCATTAGGGATAGAGCTGACTAGCAGGTGTCTTGTGCTGTGCTTTTAGCTTTGTTTCTTTCTGATCAGCAAGAGCAGCAAATGGGCGTACACAAAACAAAACACCCAGCTACATTCCTCACTCATTTACATTGATCTAAATCCAGATTAATTTCACTTTAATGAATGAGCAACTAAGCAAAAAGTTGGCCTATCACCATACTTCGTACTAATTAGTATTTTTCTTACCAGTGCCTGCAGAAAAGCCAATCTGTTTTGTATTCTGAGCTGAAAAACACCCTCTGTGGTAATTTTCATCGCCAGCATGCATGTCATTCCTCTGGGCTTCTGCAGCCTCTTAGAAAAACCTGTTGCAGGGCAAAATAATTTCACCAAGCTTCTGGTGCTCAGCAAGCGTGGGGCGCGGCGGGCTGGACATGCTCTCTGCCATGGGGACTTTCCTGGAATTCACGCTGGCCCCCATTTGCTCATAGCTGGGTTTTGTGATCGCTGCTTTCCATGCAAAATAGCTCAGCTTTTGTGACATCCTAGCGCAGACCACATGAGTGGCAGCTGTGCCCCGCGGCGAGGGGAGCTCTGCCTTTGTTGGAGGGGTTGGGTACTTGCTCCCAGTTATTCAGAGCCTCAATTAAAGGAGGCAAACTGTGGTTATTAGTTGTGCTCACTGGGGCAGAGCACAATGAGGTCGGCTCAGTGTGCGAGGGAACCCCCTGGATGGCTCAGGCAGCCCTGGCCTCCCAAAGACCCAGCGGGAAATGGGGAGGGGAAAAGGACAAAGCTCTGGGTGCTGGTGCCAAGCAGGGACACTCGGGCTAAACGTGTCAAAGGCAGCCCTGCTCTCTGGAGGGGCTGTGGGGTGATGCGTGGGAATGGTGCCGGTGCCAGCAGATCTTGGCAGTGGGGCCTTTGTTCACCGGCAGTATTTGCTGAGCTGATGGATCCCATTTCCATTGCCCTGGAGGAGAAGGTGGCAGGGGGCCAACTGGTCCACACTGGGACTTGTGCAGTGGGTTTTAGAGTTATTAAAAGATTCTTTTAAGAAATGGATTAACTTCCTCAGCTCTGTTCTTCCATCTTCTGCATTCCCCTCTCATGTGCGTTCTGCATAATTTTTATAATGAATTTACGGTCTTTTGCCACTTCAGGCTTTTGGCTACTCTAGCTAATGGCAATTACACAGAATATTTACAATCTTATCAGAAAGTGCTAATGAAAAGCTTTAATGTGTCTAGCCATTTTTTTGCAGCAGACTTCACTGTTCCTTCCTTCACATAGAAATCCCAGCCCAGCATGTGCCCTGATACACTTCTGCAAGCACAAACTCATTCTCCCATTGTTGCCTTTCCCTGGGCTTAGAATTAAAAGCCAAACATGGTTAGATGGGAAAAAAGGGTTTTACCTCAGTATTTATTTAAGGATCCTCAGGTGCACCACATCCAGGTAGAATGCATCGAAATGCACACCAGGATGCACACCAAAAATGCACCCCACAATGCACACCCAAAAATGCACCCTGAAAATGCACCCACCCGATAATTCACATATACAGTTATAGACCTTGCACATTAGCACATCTATCAAAGATTCCCCAATGAGAGGCTCAAGAGAAGCCCCCGTCCTGAGGAACCTTTCCCCTGGATGGGCCTATCTTGGTTTACAGAATGTGCTCTGGAGAGGACCTTGGGTCTAGGGCTTTCTGACCCCCAACTGCGAGGCCTCCAAGATGTTTAGTCCCTTGACTTNGAGGCTTCCAAGATGTTTAGTCCCTTGACTTAAGGAACTTTGTGTCTAAGCTAGTTATCAGACTTAGGGAATTACAAGTATGTGGGCTAAAAGCATTAAGGATACTTAAAAACTGTATAAAAGGGGTATATGAAAGGGTATATAAGAGTGGTATGTGAAAAAGCAAAAAATCCTCATGGCATCACAACCATGATCTCCACCTAGGAACAATTTCTTTTTCAGGTCAGCACCTAAAATATCTACTCCCCAAATCAGTACTTCTGCAAGCCAGGTCAGCTAAACTTGCACAAGCCTTTACCACATTCACTTAAGGCTCAAGTCTCTCTTTAAGAGGGGAGAAATCCCACCTGCAAAAGGCAGCTGGGAACTTCCCTTAGGATTGCAGTTCCTGTGATAACGTTAGCTCCTCTTCCAGTTCTCCCTCTGCATGGGTAACATATCACTGCAAGTCAAACCTTGCTGAATAGGCACCTTCCCCAGGAAATAAAGCTGAGATGTCATTTTTCCATCTTCCTTGAGGAACAGATGCTGTGAGCCAGGTGAAATAACAGCTCTGATTGCTCAGTAGGTGCACAGATGTCTTCTGGACCTTGTGGGCAACTGGGAATGACTCTGCAGTGTTGATTTTCTTTAGTCTGCTGTGATAAAACCAAAGCTGATTGCCCTGTCCTTTACTGGGTGTTTGTGAGCCCTCCTGGCTGTTCTCTGTTTGTGTGCAGAGACACACGGATGTCCCAGCTAAGCTCTGTCCCTGCTCTTTCCTGCTTTTATTTTGCTTAGTGCCCAACATACTCTCTATAAAGTGTTGGAGGTAACTGTTCAAGAGCTAACAGAATTGCTTTTTGAGGTATCAGTTGTGCAGATTATAATCTGCCTCCCTGCCAGTGCAGAAAGGGGGAGAATTACCTAAGAAAATAGGTGGAATATTAGGAAAAAATTCTTCAGTGAAAGAATGTTGAAGCATTGGAACAGGCTTCCCAGGGAACTGGTGGAGTCAGCATCCCTGGAAATGTTAAAAAAATGAGTGGACATGGCACTTTGTGATATGGTTTAGTGGGCATGGTGATTAAAATGTTGGACTCGATGATCCTGGAGTTCTTTTTCAACCTTAATGATTCTGTGATTCAGTGTTTCTATAGGATAGAGTTAAAAAAACATTAAAGAAGTAGATTCTGGCTGGTTCTTAGTGCCTGTGTAGCTCTGGTGCAATGACAGCATCTTCATTTAAGCACTGTACAAGGGTGCAAATCCCCAAAGTAGCTGTGCTGAAGAGGATCCCAGTGGATCTCCAGGCCAGGTGATGCAGACTGAGCATGCAGAACTGATTGTGAAATCCCACTTCACAGCTATGCAGCCCCACCTGATGCAGCAATTCCATGTATATGTTCTGCACAAGCATCACTTAGTGGGAAGGAAAAATGTCCAAGAGGAAAGAAATGAATTGGTATTTCGCCTAAATTTGAAAGACAGGTTTCTGAGGTCCTTGGAAAAATTTAGGGATGTGTAAATAAAAAAAAAAAAAAAAAGAAAACTCCAAATCTGTTGGATGTGCTTTAAAATGTGAGGTGACCCTGCAAAAACACCTTGTGGGGATCAGTTTTACTACAGACCACTTGCTGAGCTGCTGCTGAGGCATCTGATACAATACAGCAAATCTCCTTTCCTGAGGCCACAAGAGGTTTTCTGAAGTCCCTTTCCTTCTCAGGCTGGAGAAGAGCATGCACGATGAGCACAATGCTGAATGTTGTCCTTCAGGCCTCAGAAGGTTTCGAGCTAATACACTGTACTTCTCTCTGCAACATTTCAGATTTATTTCAGATTTCAATATCAATTCCAAAATCTCTCATTCCTAACTGGCAGCAGGTAAAATTATCCACCTCCCACATCATATAACTGTCGGTGCATGGGCTAGCAGACATTATATTTTGTAGGAAAAGAAATCTCTCAGAATTGATTTGGGACCTCTTAATTAAATGCCTATCATAGGAAAAATGCTAATTCATCAAGATCAAAACTTCTTGGCAAAACCAATTTAGATGAGTTTTTGATCATGGAGAAGGATTGGGAAAAAAAATCTTTGAAGCTATTAAAATGCTTTATTTTGAACTTGGGGTTTTCTGCAAAGTGGAGGAGTTCTGGTTTTGGTTCAAAACATCAATTACTTAATATGTTTTAAAAAATCAATGCAAACCATGTTCTCCTTCAGAGAGTCAGCATGCTCAGCTCCCTGGAGAGGGACAATGGGGACGGGTACCTCTGGGCTGACTTTGCAGGTCCTCTGGAAACACAGGTTCTCTCACGCTGGGATGTACCTTTTGTGGCCGCGTAGCTGAAAGTTTTATAGCATTAACTCATCCTGGCATGTCTGTGGGGAGGCTCGAGTTGTGCTGCTGGCAGACCACACAGCAATAGCACAGTTTGATTCCAGGTACATGAATAAGGCAGCACAGGTGTATTGCACAGTGTGGCAGCCTTTTATTAGTGCAGAGGGCTTGATAAATGGGGGCTTTTCTGGCACAGATAAGCTTTTAGTGGGGAATTAAGATCTCAGTACCCAGAAGTGGCAAGGCTGTAGCTGCTGATTGATACCCATGTGCTTTCTGCCTCGTGATTAATTTATTTTTTGTGGTTTGATTCTTACCCTTTCCCCTTCTTGCACAGTGTTCTTGTCTGAAATATCTTCTTAGACCTCCTTAAAAGTGAGAGTTTGACATTTTTGAGCTGGGAAAACTCTGTCGGGGGAAAGAAAGGGGAAATTGGCATTTGAACTATGTGCACCTGGCTTGAGTAACAGCCCAGGTTGTGCCTGCTTTGATTTATTTCTCACGAACCCTTGTTTTCCTGGCTCCACTTGTTACACCCTTTGTTTAGCAGAGTATGGAGGGGGCAGATGCCCTCAAAACCACTTCCTATTAAGTTGCTTTTCTTTTGGCTACTTTTAGGCTGCAGAAGAGAGATTGCTGAAGTGCCCATGGGAAGGAAGCACCCAGATCTTAGGCAAACCTCATTAGAAAGTTTGGCCCAGTGGCATGTTTGGAACTGGCAGGTGGATGAAGCTGTTTGGGTTAAATTAACATTGGACTGAAGTTATCTTTCAAAATTTAACTCAGAAGTGAACCCAGTGCTTTCAACCTGGCTATTTTTAGGTGTGTTCGAAAGCTAAAAACCCAGAGAGTTTCCAAAAGGTCTTTAAATCTGTAAAGACCTTTACAGATATCAACAGTCTGTTTAAACCCTTTGTAGAGAAGCAGGCACTGGGCTTGCTTCTGGAATCCCTCACTCATTTTGAGTAATGTCTCTTTTCTGCTGGACTCTGTAGCACGCTGGAAGACAGGGACAGAGCTCTGAGAGCCAGCAGCTTGTGGTGGCACCCAATCTGGGACAAGCCCTTTTTCCCACATGATCGAGAATCCTTATGCTGTTTCCGTTGGTGTCCCCAAGGTTTATCCCGGTGAAGATTATCAGATGTATGTCTTGCTCTTAAAGGATCTCTTCTGAAGAGCTGTACCACCAACAGAAGTATCCCATTGCTTTCTCTAGCTGGTCTTGGGGCTGGCACGTGCCCACCCCTTCCTTCTGCCTCTGTGTGGCCAGTTCCATGTCCTGCCCAGGAAAGGCCATATTCAGGTAGTGGCAGGATGTGGACAGCAACCAGGCAAACTTCTGAGTTTGCTGAGGTGCATCCATAAAATAGCATCCTTCAGCCAGGATGTATTTCAACCTGGTTTCTTCTAAGAGGAAACTACAGTAACTTATTTTTCTTAAACCCCCTCCACTTTGCAAAGGTGATGTTACAGTTCTTTACAAAACAAAACCAAACTCTTAGACAGAGTCATGTTTCGTATTTATACATAAATTTCTTTGCTTTGCTCTTATGATATATTTATACTGCTTCTGGTCAGAGTCCCAAAGCCACAGTTGCAGCAGCCCCCAAAAATACTCACATGGAAGAAGATACTGTTCAATTTGCAGTTGTATAATTACACCAGAAGAGCAAACTCATCTTAAAGTCATCCTTGAGCTATATTTCTCTCTTGGAGGTTATTTGAGAACAGCTAGTGTATATTTATTGATCGGCTGAAAAGCCATGAGCTTTGAAAGAAGTTGCTTCTAATTAATTCACTTTTGGAACTACTGTGAGGGAACAGAATGCCTTACCTGGATTTCTCGTTATTATTCTGGACAAGAAATTGCTTTTACATAAATTTAACAAATAAAATAACATTTGCAGCCTGCCCAGGATTTGCTTTTTTAAAAATCAGTTATAAACTGTGACTTGGCATCTCAGCTTTCTGGCAGTGCTCGCATGAGGAGACTCCACGCTCTTGTCTCCATGTTGTGGCACATGGGAGGATAATGGACAGACTGTCTTGTCCCTCCAGCCAGCAGTGGGAACTGATGGCTTCAGCAGATCTGTAGCTGCACTGCTCCATTGGGCTCATTTGGGGAATGTGCTTTTCCTGAATGCTGAGTGTAACTGACATTGATGGGGTTTTGTAGCAGAAATACTGTAATGATCCCATTCAGTGAGAACCAACCTACCAGAGCTTCACACCAAGTTTATTTTTAATCATCCCAGTCGTTTCAATTACAGGACTAACACAGAATTGCTATTTAAAAAAACAAATTAAAAAAAAAAAAAAGAAAAACAAAAACCCACCTCTCTTGTGTTGATAGCATTTTACAACACTTGAGCCCATCCTAAAACCAGCCATTGCTGTAAGAGCTTTAGCATTTTTTGATACTGTTGCTACCAGCTCCCTGTTGTGAAATTTGCTGCTGACAGGCTTTTGCTTCCATATTACCTGTTTAATAGCACAGGAAAAAAATGAGGGATCTGCTTGTGTTAGTGAAATGCTTCTTCTGTTTCTACAACCAACATTTGCATGTGTGGTATTGATCTTCATAAGTTTTTAAGGGAGTATAAAGCACAGATGTTTTAGCTCGAGTCTTCTTATACACCATAGAAATCTCATTGTTCATTACACTGGTGGATATTGGAATCAATCCATATCCAATGGTGCAAAATCCCAGAAAATAAAAACTTTATTTTCTTAAACTTAATGAGTGAGAAGGGGAGAGAGAGTGATGGAAATTTTTGATGTTTGGTAGTTCTGCAGCTGTGAGATGGTTGGCAGGTGAGACAATCTGCCTGGAGTGCTTCCTGTCCCATCCACAGACTACTCATTCCCATCTGCACCCCTAGAGAGGCTCTGTGTGCTGATCTCTTCTTTCTGCACTCTTGGGATCCTCACTTTGCTAGGTGGGGTGGCTTTGTCTCCCCACAGCCAGGTGAGCACTACCTTTGATCTTTGCTCTTCATCAGGGACACAAGGCCAAGCAGGAAACATTTTTCAGCCTTGCAGCACCCCGTTTTCTCCAGCCTCTGGGGTACAGGCAGTAAACACACCTAAAATTGTGCCAAAGAGCCCAGCAGCTAGGTCAGGAGTGACGTGTTCCACCTGTGCCAATAGAGCAGCCACTGGGGAAGGGCATGTTGCTGTGGCTGCTGGTTCCTGGAGGATGTGCTCCAGCTCAACTCCATACTGCCATCCTGTTAAATATTTTATAGGTCATCAGCGTGAAGACATGCTCGTGGCAATTTCTCTGCTAAGGCGATGATTGGCCACTCAGGAGAAACCCTGTAGCCAACTAGGATCAAGGACACTTTGCATGGTGAACCTTCACCCTTTTCCCAAAATGAGGGAATGAGGTGAACTCGTGCCCCAGAGCAGCAATCAGCTCCTGGCCTGGATGGAGGGTAGCTGCTAATTGCTTTCCTCAAAACTTTGTGCTGTTTGCCGACAAGCTCCTTGGCACACAGTCTCTGTGTTTGTTTAGGGGCAGACACAAGCAAATTAGCTTGGAAGTGCCAAGGCCTGATGCTGTTTTCATAGCTCCCAGAGTGCCACTTATTCCCTGTGGGAGCATGTGCAAATTAATTCTGTATGCTGTTCACTTAAACGGTGCTAATTGCATCAGTCCTCTTGACAATATACTTCTGCTGCCAGTCACACTGCAAGTTTCTTGTGTTTGTGTGGGTGCATCAGAGAGGGAGAGGTTCTCTGAGCATCCTGCAGTGCAGGTGTCCTTTGGAAAGATGAGTCCTCACCAAGATTCAGGAACATCTCTAGGAAGTTTGAAAGGGCATCTGAAGCTGAGCTAAGGGTTAGAGTGGGGGGTCAGCCTAGAGATGGGGCTGATGGGCTGTAAAGGGTTCCCTGTGCTGGTTGGGGGGGTGTAGTTGTCACTTCTTGTGTGCTGTTGGGGGGTGAGTGCCTGTAGTAGCATTCTCTCTTTTGGAATCCAGATCCAGAGCACAGGACAGAGAAATGAGAAATAAAAAAGCAATTGATGGTGACAAAAGGAGAAGAGAGACATGCTGGGATCCAGGGTGAGAAGATGGTATAAATGGATAGCCCAGCCTGCCACATTGTGGGGAAAACAGTATTTTTCACATCTCTCTGATCAGCTTCAATGTAAGTGAGGCAAGAAAGGAATAAAAGTGTAGGAGAAGAATTTAACTTTTTAAAAATTTTACTTATTTTACTTTTTCACCTTCAGAAGGACTCCACGTGCTTTGCAAATGCCAGAACCCCCTTCACTCCTGTTGTCCCTATTTAAATAGGATACAGTATTTCTTGGCTGTGCACTCAGCCCCCTTCCAACTTTCCCATTTGCACTGAATGCATTAAAAAATTGGTGGCCTGTGACCATAAAATCAATTAGCATTTGTGCTCAAGAGGATCCTTTTGATCTGCACAGAGAACTCTTAGCAAAGGATGCTATTTATGGGCTGTATCTAAGCTAGTAACCGTAAATGTGGCCAGAAGCATTCCTGGGCAGTGGAATGCACTCATCTGCCCTGGGCTCTGGCACGTTTCGCCCCAGGCAAGCTGACACTCCACTGGAACATTTCTAGAGCCCGGATGGGTACTTCCAAAATGCCAGGGAGTGCTCATGGTCAGCAGCCCTCTCGTTTTGGAGGCTAAGACCGTTTGCTAACATAGATATGGGCTTGAACACGCCTTGGCCTCGGTGCCCAGGAATGCACCCAACCATGCTTGTTTTAATTGGATGGATGTGACTCTGGTGCTTTTGATAGATGTCTAATTTGGGAACCATGTGTTCCTAGGTTTCCCCTAGAAACAATGGGAAGAGAGAAGCTTTTTCAGGGCTACATCAGGGCACCTAAATTGGGTTTCTGCTCTGAATTGCTCTTTGAAGGAGCCCTGTTTCTCCATTCTATAGAAACAGCCTTTCAAAGGAGAGTGTCCTCTTGCCTGGGACCTTAAATGTGTGTTGCATGAGAGCTCTCTGGGGTATAATAGCCTGTAGTAATTCTGGTCACTCTCTGTGTGGAACACACCATCTGCTGAGCAGTGCCAGCACTGAATGTGTGGTCACACAGATTCACTTTTTCTGGCTACTGTGCTGGAAAGGGAGAAGGAGCCCTGTGGACACAGATACCCACAGTCCCACTGAAGTCACTTGGGAATTTCTCAGCAGATTGGGGAGCCTGGGGAGCAGTTCAGCTGGGTGCTGGTGCATTTTCAGAATAATGTTTTAGTGGAAAAATGTGACAGCCTTAGAATATTATGAGGAGTAGGGTGGCCTGTGGCTGTGTTTGCTCAGCCTGTAAGCTGTGTTGTGGGAAGGGTTTGCTATTCCCTTTGCATTTCATCACAAGCATTTATGGGCTCTACAAGAGAGCTGGACTGGGATTTTTGACAAGGGCATGTAGTGATAGGTAAAGGGTAATGGTTTTAAATTGGAAGAGGGCAGGTTTAGGTTACATATCATGAAGAAATTCTTCACTGTGAGGATGGTGAGACACTGGAACTTGTTGGCCAGAGAAGCTGCCGATGCTGGATCCCTGGAAGTGTTCAAGATCAGGTTGGATGGGGCCTTGAGAAACTTGGTCTAGTGAAAAGTGTCCTTGGCCATGGCAGAGGGATTGGAAACAGAGGATCTTTAAGGTTCCTTCCAGCCCAAAGCGTTCCATGATGCTCTGATTCTATCACTGAGGTGACGGAGAGCCTTTGTGTGACAGCAAATATGGAAACCTCATCCAGCATCAATGTAGGCATTATTTGAAGGAAAAAAGGAAGAATTGACCTTGGTTTCAGCAGCCACAAACAGGTGATTTTCCTGTCACTGAGGGACTTCAAACTCCACAGTGTGAAGATTCAGTGTGATTTCAGAAAGGAAGGGAGAGTTGCCGAAGGCATTAAACCGCAAGGTGTAATCATATAGTTGCTGTGATGCTCTGTTGTACCTACACCTTGCTACAAATTATAATGTTAGTGCAGACACTATTGCAGGCTCATTACACTGTCAGGGCCGCCCACCGCTGTAGCTGAAAAAAACACCACATTTTTCCTTATAAATTTGTTTCCATGGTGGGTGGCACTTTATGGATTGGTTCACTTGCAGGGAAAGAATATCTGAAAACAAATATTTGCCAAAAAATATTCAGTGAATATGGGCAGAGAGTGGAGGCATTCTTTTAAAAGAAGCATTTTTAAAAGAGTGGGGGGAAAAAAACCCTTAATTTTTGAGGCTATAAAGTGGTCTATATGCAATGTTTTATAAAAGAAAAGAAAAGAACAAATAAAGGTAGTACTATATATAGGAGTCATCAACTGACTGCAGGAAATTAAATATGCTGGAGGAACTGCCGCAGAGAGAACCGCCTGCGTAATTAAAGAACAGAGCTGATGGGCTCTGAGAAAGCTCATCTGATAAACCACTTTCATGAAATATTCTTGACTTTAGGAAAAATTTTCTCACCAGGCCCCTTCCCCTTTAAGTGCAATCTTCAATGGGAAAAATTATTTCAATGTAGAAAAAATTTGCAATACTATCTACATAAAAATAGGAAATCCACCCACCCTTTACCCTATATCCCACTTTCTTACCAGGCTGTCTGGTCTGAAGTTTTGGGAGACAACTTTTATGAAAGCCTGCATCTGCCCTGTATTGCCTTATCCATGGACAGAATTACGAGGGGCTAAACTTCATTGTCAGGGGATGAGACAACTGAAATGTTTAGGCTGGGAGTATCACACCTTCTGAGAGACACTAGAGAATTTCTCTTGTGGGAATGGAATAATGATGGAGATACAGAGTGTGTCTGAATCTCTGCTGATGCACTGGGTGTCGCTGAGATTCTGGAATCCTGAAATTGTCAGTCTGGAAAGAAAAAAATGAAAACAAAAAAACATGGTAATAAATAATGTTTGTTTTAACCTTCTTGTGTTTCTATTCTCACTTTTCTTCTTTATTCTTGTGGAACTTGACAGCTACACATGTTCAGCATTCATTATACACAAGTCCCCAGAGGAGCCCTTGGCAGCTGAGGGCTTGCTTATTCTTGAAAGAATTAAAATGAAAGTTAAGAAACTGTTTCGGCAGAGTCCTATGGACACAAGGATGGAGTGCTGGCAACAGGGATTTGAGTTTGTCACTTTACAGGGAAGGTTTCTCTATAGAAAGCCCTCAGGGGCAGCAGAATCACACCATTCCTGGCCAGGAATTGCTATATTAGACACAATACNTTAACATGGAGGAGCTGCCTTTTAAGCATGATGAATAAGCCATATCAACCGAATTTTCTCCTCTTTGCATTACTGCCAGCAACAGAGGCCCTTTTGATGTAGAAAGGGTTTAAATTTGGCTTTTAATAGCAGGAAGCCTGCGACTTCCCTTCCTTCCTTCCCTCCCCCACCTATTTTACTCTCCACTCCTTTGTCATTCTCTTTTGTTTTCCCCTTTGTTTTCTGTCCTGTTTCCTAGATTTGCTTTTGAAACTGCTTGGAGGAAAAGAGATTTAAACGACTGCATCATTCTTCTTTTCCAAACTCGCAGCCCTATTGTTACATTTTAGTGACAATAGGTTATTAACGTTATTTTAGTGCTAGTGAATGTTCCTGAGCCAAGACGTTCTTCTGACATGTCTCTTTACAGAACACGTACTCTGTAGGACATATTGTCTCTTGCTTTTAAAATGTTTGAGAGCTTTGGGATTTTTTTCATAGGGAGGGTTCTATTATGTTTAAAAGTGAGGTTTAAGTCCCTCCTCATCAAACAGATCTCAGTGTGATTTGCTTACAGAAAAGGGTGTTATCTGCGGTTAAATTACTTTCAGAAATGCTCCCTTTAACAAGAGCTTGTACAAACCAAGGACATGGTTGGTTTCTGGGCTGCCAGTGCACATGGCCAGCTCCTGTCCAGCCCCTCATCCACCTGCACCCCCAAGTCCTTCTGGCAGGGCTGCTCTCAGTCCCTTCATTCCCCAGCCCCAACCCGAGTGCAGCACCAGCACTTGGTCTTGTTAAACCTGATGAGATTTCCATGAGCCGCCTCTCGAGCTTGTGCAGGTCCCTCTGGATGGCCCCATCCTTCAGGGGTGTCAACAGCATCGCTCAGCTTGGTGTCATCTGCAGATTTACATACATAGAACTTCCTAGTCCCTCTAATTATGGGCCTTTGAAATGGTGATAAGGTAGGGCTGTTAAAAATTGAAAAAATGCTCCATATATATAGCTATAGAGCAATTTTCCTGATCTCACAAAAAAGTAATATTTGATGTTGAAACCAGTGAATAAAGTATTACAGAGTGGGAATTATTATGCATCCCTATTCAAGAATTATAATTTTATAAGAAAGAAGTCATCTCTAACAAAACTAATTTTCTTCTGTAGAGTTAGAGTTTGGTTGATATGGTAACTACCTTGATAAAGTACATTTGTTCTTTAATAAAGTACAGTTTTCCTTAAGCACTGTTACTGTGTTTTGAATTGCATTTGCATTAAAAAGCAGCACTCTACAATGGATTAAAAGCTGACTGATCTCATGTAGCAGGTGTCAGTGGAAAGCCATCATTCCTAGTGCAACTGTAAAGGGAAATAAAACACTTCTGGTGCTGTTAAAAATTTCCATGAATGCCATGGATATAAATGCAAAATCTGTGCTGATAAAAATTTTGGATAAAACAAATGATTGGCAGAATATTATATAAGGTTGAAGACAAGAAAGAAGTTTTAAACAATATGTATTTAAAGACAACTGAAAGCAGAGGACGTAAAAAGGAGTAGAGGCTGAAAGCTCAGGTCAGTCAGCTGTATTTTCTCTTCTGTAAATCTGTAAATTAGCAGAGCCTTAGCTGCAGTGCAGATTTTGTTACTGTCTCTGCCATTTGCAGTAGGTGATCATTGCTGCAAATCCTCTGAGCATCACAAGTGTTTGCTCAGAGTTTTGCCTGGCAGTAGCGGAAAAAATGAGCATAAACGCTCTTTGACAGTAAAATATTCACCTACATCAGGGGTTTCATAGAAAGGCTCCACAGAAGGAGGGCAGCTTTCTTCTTCCCTTCCCAACAATGCAGCCCTGAGTGTGGCAATGAGACCTGGTGTCTCCTTGGGACTGATGGATGTGCTGTCAGTCCAGCACTCTGCTCCTTTGGGCACACAGAGCCATGATAATAAGTGGGATGGTAAAGTACCAACCTCTTTTGAGCCGCTGTGAATTATTTTGTGACTGGAAAGTCACTGGAAATTGAGCATTGCAATAATTTTGTTTCCCTTGCTGACTATTTGTGCCTTAGATGCAGGCAGGCAGGGAGGAGCCAAAAGGAGCCCAGGATATTTGTAAAATAAAGGGAAAAGTGAGGCTACAGTTCTTTAAGAGGTAATAAAAGACTGTCCCTATCACTGTCTGCCCGTGTGAAAGGTCCTTTCCATGGCTTTTGTAAGCCCCTTTTAATTAGTGGAAGGTGCTTTAAGGTCTTCCTGGAGCTTTCCCTTCTCTAGGCTGAACAACCCCAGCTCTCTCAGCCTCTCTTCACAAGAGAGGTGCTCCAGATTGTCTTTATGGTCCTCCTCTGGACCTGCTCTAACAAGTCCAATATTATACATATAATTATATATATTTATTATTGTTGTTTTTAATATTGTTATTATTACTTTTGTTATTATCATAATATTGGATCCATACAGACCCAATATCTCTAACAGTTCTTCTCATTAAACTCATCCCTTGAGCTACCTGTCCCCATTGTCTACAAGTGTGCAGTAACATATCAGTCTGGGAAAAGAAAGCATAAATAAAAGTTATTTCAAAGGTTTTGCAGGAAAGAGGTGGATATATAGACAGTTCTCTGTGGAAAAGGATTTATCTGCAATTGTGTTGACACTACTTGGGAGCATGAGAAATGACTGACAAAGACTGGGTATTTTCATGACTTTTTGAAACCTGTCTTTAAGGGTGAATATTTTCCAAAGTTTTAGTCATATTTAAATCCGATTTCTGCTTGAACAAACTCAGGGAGGTTTTCCAGAGCAGGAGCCGTCCTTTCTGAAAAGTTTGGGCAGCACCTCAAAGTCAGCTGGCCCTTCAGAACTTCCCTTCCAGCAAAGCTGAGAGTGGAAGCCCATTCTGTATTTTCTTAAGTTTTTTGAGATTTTATACAGATTTACAGACAGGAGAAAGACACAAAGCCAGAGTGTTGTCCCAGGTGATGGAGAGGCTCATTTCATCTATTCTGTCTTCCTGTTTGATCAGGGAGAGAAAAAGTGGCTCAAAACCAGACATAGTGTATTGGGTCTCTTGTCCATCATGCAGTTAGGGAACAGGGGAGAGGAAGGATATTTAGGATGTGCAGAGTCTGGACTGGAATTAAAGCTGAGGGGCCACGTGCAATAATTCTGAACAAAGCCCAGATCAACCTTTGTTAGTTGTGTAGCTTCCAAAATGATGTGTTTCCTTGGGATAATTTTGTATTTGTTCTTTTGCTTTTCAGATGTCCTGTGCCCAAATGTCCACGTGGAAGGAGATCGGTTCAAACACACCAATGGGGGCACTGATGAGATCCCAGGTAAACAGACACACTTTTCTGCTGTACCTCTGGGAACTGAAATAGTAGAACTGTGCATTTCTAGTGCGATGCTCTGATTCATTACACCTTTCCGAGATGGAATTTTCTCATTCCAACACATATTCAGTGGTGGAGAAGCTTATTAGAAACTGTAAGGCTCCAAATGAGTTATCTGTTGATAGCCATCACTAAATTAATCACAAACTTTCTGTTGATATGGCATCAAATTAAAAAGCCAGTGGAGCTTAGTGCAGTAGCTAGAGGAGTGCAATAAGTTTTGGAGATCACTTTTATCTTACCACCGCAAACTTAGTGAGTTTTAATGTCCATTTATTTGATCTGTGATTGTTGTGAAAATCCAAGCACAATGGTAATTACCACTGAAGAAAGGTTTATGTGCGTATTTATATAAATAAAAGATTTTCTGAAGCACTGGTGAGAGATCAAGGGGAAATACTGTCTGGTGATATCTCTGCTTTTCTGTGAGCTCTGATACATCTTTTCAGCCAGCTGAAGGACTCAATCTGTCAGATATATGTGTGGACTGTGCCTCTCTTCCAGCCTCCCAAGACTGTTTGAGCTGTTTGCAGAGAAAACATGCCCATCAAGGTTTCACAGGGAATAATTGTGACTGACCTAAGAACATAAGTCACTGCAGTGGGAGGCTGAAGGCTCTTCTGCAGCTTGATTATGAGTAGAAATGATCAGTGTTTGACAGCTTTGCTCCTCACTTGGAATTTTTTTCTTGGAGGATTTTCACTCCTTGCACAAAGTATCAGCTCCAACTGGGCTGTCTGTGGGCAGCACATTTTGGCTGCAGTCTGATTACCTCTGAGACTGTGATAATGTTGGATGGTAACATCTTTTCTGGTCATTAGACCCAAGCAGATTATCCCCAAACACCTATTTTGAACTGCTGTCTGTCTCTGGGTCTTGCATTAACCTGTCCTGAAAGTCCTCCTGTCACTGAGCTGGGCAAACTGCAGAGCAATTCAGCCCCACTGATTCTGAATGAACCAACCTGCAGTGGAAGCTGCTGCTCAGAATGAGTGGGAGGATTGTGTCCCCTCTATCACCTTCAATGTGATTCTTTCTGGAAGAATGGAGTTGCAAAAGGATTCTTACATCCAGTTCATGTTAATCTGAATTTTGATTCACGTGCTAATTAGTAGACTCTATGATTTTATTTTACTTCTAAAATATATCTTTTGTTGAGCAGTGTAAAGGACAGGAATCCAAAAGCAAATCTGGCACAAAAGTTTTGAGGAGAATGCCTAGTTGCAGTAATATTTATATACATGTTTGTATATATATACACACATATACACACATATACATACATATATGTGTGTATAGATATATACACTTAGTCTCTTCCATAATGCTTTTGAAGTTTTTTTTCTTTTATCTTCAAATCCCACTTCCCTCCTAGGAAAGAAGCCAATATTCAGCACGTTAACATAAAAGATGATTTTGCTGTCTTAGATCTGTATGTTAGTTCAGGTTGGAAGGTCCTACGGAAGTCATCCAGTCCAGTGTCCCACTCAATACAGGGTCTCCTTTGAAACTGGGCCTATTTTAAAGTTACATCAGATTTCTCAGGACCTTGTATAATTGAGTTTTCAGTATCTCCAAAGATAGATACTTCAGAGATCCTCCGGGCAACTGTTCCAATGTGGTCAGTATCACAGTGGGGTTTTGTTTCACTATATGAGGGAATTCCCTAAGCAGAAATTAATTTTTTGCAACATCTGGTCAGGCTGATCATTCAGGGCTGTCATTTATTTGACCTAAGGGACCTCTGTTCACTGTAAAGATTCACTGTAGCATTCTGTGTCTTAACAACAGATTAGTTACAGTATTTAATTAAAAGTGACAACTCCAGTCCCTCACCAGCACTACAGAGGATTTGTAGAAGGCTCCTGATTGCTTCAATATGGTGGGGCAATTATTTCTTTCTCGTCTTGTTCATGGTGATTAGGAAAATGTGTGCCTCTTCCCTAGAAGAAATGGAACAGATAGTCTGGGCCTGCTGCGGATTATTGTGCTCCTGGAGATGGATCTTAGAGGATCAAAGTGCTGTTCCACTCTTTGTGTGCTCCTTACTTACTCCGCAGCGTTTTGTGAAGACTCTGGGCTCTTGGGTCTGATTCCAATGGAAAATCATTGTCTTCTTCCAGCTAAACTGGAAAATTTGGTGCACTGTGCTGTGCTTCCTATTCCAAAAGGATGCATGGTGCTGAAAGGCTTTTCTGTTCTGCCCCCAAGGGGACTGCATTTCAGCTTTGAGGCACAGCCTGTGTCCTGCTCCCTCACACTTGTGGGGGAGGTTCAGCTCCGGGATGTCTGCGGGTGACAGCCCTGAGGGGGAGGCTGTTCCTCTGCCACCCAGGTCCTCATACATACAAGGATTTTAAAGTAACACCTGTGCCTTGGGCTGCAGTAGCAACCAGAACTGATCCCTGTCCAGCAGGCTCCTAACGCTGAACTTCATAGCTGTATCTTGCACAAACTTGTTTCTAGATGGACACAAAGTGCAGTCTCACAGAGCAGAAGTTGCAGTAAATGTCATTTTGGGGACAGAGAAGACTATTTAAAAGCTTCTTAGATTTAACACCTTTTCCTCTCTCAGAGAGGGACAAGACATCAGAACTGAGGGTCAGAGGGGCAAAAATCTTTCTGTGGATATTTTTTTTTAATCTTATATTTTTATTGGGTGAAATGCAGCAGCAGAAGGCACAGACAATTGTTTCACACAAGGCATCATCAGGGATGTGAATTCCAGCCATTTCTTGTCTACCCTACCTGCATACAAGTTATAGCATGATCTGCTACTTTAAGTTCTGTGTCTGCATTAAAGTGAATGTGAATTGAGTCACTCTGTGTCAGCAGAAGTAAAAATAGAAGCTAAACCATAAAATGAGCTATAAAAGGAGGAACTCTGTGAGATGAAGGGAAATGGTGGTGTGGCTGAGGTGGAGGATTCATGAGATTTCGTTAAGTCAGAGGCTGAGAATAGGGTTGAAGGTAGTGAGGGTGGCTCCATGCAGAATCAAATAACTGCATCAAAAAAAATCTTGTGATCTGGAGGAGAGCCAATGCTCTAAACTGGTATTTTTCTTTCAAAAGACAGATGATTTCTTTTCTTTAGACGAACAGGACTAAGTAAATCTCATCTATCTGGACTTCAGCAAGCATTTGTTGAGTACTGCATTGAAAGTCACTGCTAAAGTTAAAAAGGGTAGAGATTAATAAATGTAAAGTGAGCCAGAAACTGCCTGGCAGGGTGACAATTATGAAGTTTCTAGGAAAGGGAGTAACAAGTCAGAGTGTAGGCAGTGATGAAGTTCCTCAGGCTATAGTTCTAGGTCTAATCTCCCTTGTGATTTTCCACTCTAGAGATTGGGACCAAAATGTCCTTGAAGAAGGAACTGGTTGGCTCCAAAACCCAGGGATTTTTTTCCAACTAACTTGGGACTATTAATTTAAAAGGCCTGTTGTGGTAGGTATGTATCAATATCAGGACTATAACCTCCTCCTGTGGGAACTGATGGTGTCCTAGTCAGCAGATGTTTGTACGTCACCATCCTGTACGGCTGGGGAAAATACAAAATTCATTACTGAACAAGGTAGAGAAGGGAAGAATTCCCAAGACTGGGCAGGGCTTTTGGTTACTGCTCATCTAGAAAACTGTGCTCAGACCTCCTTAACTCAGGAAAGATGGATTCAGCCTTGAGGAGCTATTAGAGTGTTCAGGAGCCAGAGACAGGCGATCAAAAACCTGGGTTTGGTTAATCTTGCAGGGTGCAGGTGGAAAGGGGAGATAATATTGCTTTCTGTTAATAGATCAGGAGAACAGCAGGAGGGAGATAGGGGAACCACTCGAGCTGAAGGACAAAGGCAGCAATAAGAAATGACTATCAGCTGTTTAAGAGATGCATTCAAGACATCAGAAGACTTGAAGCTGTCAGAGATATGAAGTGCTGGGACAAGAGGTGAAGTAGTACTAATAGACAAATAAACAGTGATGGATAGTCTTGAGTTCTCTCATAGCAGAGGTTTGTACTCAATGACCCTCGGGTCTCAAAGCATTTAAATAAAAAATCTCCAGCTGTAGCATTCAGGAAGGGCTGCTACAGTGGAACAGGGTTTCATGAGCAAGAATATATAGGCAGCTTTACTCTAATACTGAAAAAATTTTGTCAGTGAAGCAGCATCTGCTTAACAGTACATAGAACATGAATTCAGAATAAAATGCTGAATATGTTGCTGAATGCATTAGAAATCAACAGGGAATTTTGAAATAAAGAAAGGAATCTACTTAGAATATCACTTTATCTTCCAGGAAGTCTGATATTTTAGAGTAATGCTTAATAATGGTTTAAACAAAGTCCTTGGAGCATTCTTTTGGGTACTATGTTTCAGTTGCTTTTTTTTAAAGAGAAATAAAGACAAAAGAGGGTTTAACTCATCTGCCCTAAAATATTCAATAAAACTCCCCACTTATAATACTTAATACCTCTTATCATGCTGAGTTGTCATTTTCGTTCCACCAGCATTTAACAAAGGATGGAAAACCAGGCAGGGAAACACAATGGTAATACTTTGCATCATGAAGACATGCCCTTTGTGTATTTTTAGGAGCCCTAATATTGCATCAAAGCTACACCTGAACATTATTTAAAATGAATTATACTTCTTGAGGTTTTAAGACTTCACATTTGAATTATTTGTATTTTAAACTAGACCTGTTGGACATGGGATTTGGTTGCAGAAATCTGGATGATCCCTAGAATTAAGAATGAGCTGAGCTCTAGTCCTGAACATTACCAGAGGAGATAATACTCCCCAACAGATACTAGCTGCCACTTTCAGGGGACTCTGTTGTGGAAGTAAAGAAAGGCCTGAAGTGATTTCCGCAGGGTCCTAAGAAAAATAAACCCTGGAGAGGAACAATTAGAACCACTACATGGGATTAAACATCCCACACTAGATGGTGTTAATAGGGCAAGGCAAGAACATGAAAGCCCTGACTTTAACTCCTAAGTAGTCACACAGGTTGTGTGTGTGAACAAGAGCAGAAACTGCATTATGGGATGTACCACAGACTGACCTCAGCCTCCAACTCTCTTCCCTGTCTCCAAAACCTCCATGTGCAAATGACCAACATTCCAGCACATTTATGACCTGCTTGTTTTTCTGTGACTCTCTAAAGAGTGTTTGAGGATTTTACGATGAAGGCACTGGTTGTAAAACTAGCCCCCTACAATTACGGACTGCAGTGGCTGTGTTTAGCTGTCAATGTGTCTCCAGTTCCTGTGGTTTGCAGCACAGGGTTCACATTCCAGAGATGCCAGTGACTCACTAGCCAATTACAATATCCCTGGGACTATTTAAATTTGCCCACTAAAACATGTGGTAGTATGAGAAAATTGGAGTGTCCAGGCTGCTGAAACTGCAGAACGAGCACATTCAACTGTCGTCCTCCCGGGGAAAAAAGTGTATTTGTGGTGCCTGTGCGACAGGCATTGTGCCCTCCCTTTGCACTTGGCAGTCTCCTTGGGAAGCCCCCAAGAGGCCAGTGAATAGTGCATGAATAGCTGACATTTGTGAGGGATCGCTGCCGTGGGACAGTGGATGCACAGACACAGTGGTCACCAGCAGGGACTGCCCATGTGCAGAGCTGGTGGAGCTGGCTGCTCGTGCAGACACCACCGCTCTCCTCTCCTCTCCGTCCTCAGGGTTATGCTCACACAGGCAGGGCTGCAGGCAGCTGTGACTTTGTGAGAGATGGGGCAGAAGGATGAAGCCTTGCTGTGCCATAGGACAGTCACTCTGCTCTTGTGTTTTTCAGTGACCCATCACTAGGCAGTGCTAATGGGGTAGGGCTCAAGGCTTCTTATTTCCTCCTCACCCCACATTTTCTCTAGGAAGTCATCCAGATAATGTGAAACTGGGCTGAGCTGAATTTGAAACGGAGTTGCTGACATACAGACATCTGGTGATAGCTGCTCTAAGTCCTGAGAAGCAAATAGGGAAAGGAATAGCTGCCTTGTACCTGCAGTCACAAGAGTTATGTGAGTCTCCTGGGAGCTGGAGAAAATGTCTGGACTTGTGTTGTGAGGTTGGATTTGTCCTCTGGACTGGTGGATCTGATACCTGCAGTAAAGGTGGTCTTTTGGAGTTCCTGTTAGCTCATTTTTTAGGAGTCTGATCACGACTTTTACAAGTCTTATGAGGAGAAGCTGAGGGAACTGGGGGTGTTTAGCCTGGACAAAAAGAGGCTCAGGAGGGACCTTACTGCTCTCCACAACTCCCTGGGAGGAGGATGTAGTGAGGTGGGGGTCAGTCTCTCATGCCAGGAACAAGTGACCAGAGGAAATGGCTTCAACTTGTGCCAGGGAAAGTTTTATTTGGATATTATGGAAAATATCTTCACTGATTGGATGCCTGTTCCAAGCATTGGAATCACCATCCTTGGAAGGCTTTAAAGATGTAGATGTGGCACCTGGGGACATGGCTTGGTGATGAACCTGGCAGTGTTAGGTTAATGGTTGGACTCAATAACCTCTAGAGATCCTTTCAACCTTATATAATTCTGTGATTCTACCACTTTACTGTGCAATAGTTAATCTCAACACCATAGCCTAGATCGCTGCACTTAAAAAGTCTTTGAAGTTTTTCAGAGATTGACAAATGTTTCACTCCTGTTCAAAGGCATTTTAATATCCAGTAACCCTAAAACCCTCAAAAAAACAGGTCAAGCAGGGAAATAATTACCAAGAAATCATCTGTGACTTCTAAGCACTGCCACTGCCGTCCTGTGGGCTGGCTCTAACCTGTGCATGCCGGGTGTCCAGAGCCACCAGTCATCCAGCATGGGCACCTTGGTTCTTTTAGGGCTTGTGTGCCAAGGAATTTCCCTTCTACAGAAACTGAAGAGTTGCTGAGTGAAAATGTACAGTCACCCAACAGGAAGTAAGGAGTCACCAAAATGTGCATCAGGATTAGGAGTCTGGAAATACTAGAACATCCTCTAAAGTGTACACAGCCAGGCTGACACCAGCAGCGCTGGGGTGAGTTCTTTGAAATAGAAAAAATATTTTTTAAATTATTTTTTTTTTCTTAATACTGTCAGAGACATAGCTGTTACCCAAAGCCATGGATCTCAGTGGACTCCTGACACTGTGAATGAGCTGAAACATCAGGTCTGTACTGGAGCAGCTAGCATGGCTGAGCTTCTCAAAGACATCAAGCAATATGGAGAATGAACGCTGAATTTACTTTAGAAAGTGCTTCTGCAGGAAGTAAACTGGTAACAGCTGAGCAGTCCCTGTGAAAGGCTCCCTGGTCTGAATCCCTGCAGTGACAAATTCTGACATCTGCATTCACACTGAAGGTTTAACAAGGGTTAATCATGCACGTGAAAGTGCATGTGAATTATTCAGATCTACCTGCATATTAAACAAAATAAAAATAAATTTGTCCCTAAAGCTTTTTTTTTTCCTTTGACTAGTAGTATTTGCTTTCTCCCAGAAGTTAAACAATCCAGGTCTTTTTCTCATTCCAGTGCATTTGAGATTGATGAAAAGGAAATAAATTCAATTTTGCCTGTTCATACCCAAGAAGCAACCAATCCTTTAGCTATAAAAAGACTAATAGGTTGTCTAATTGTGATATACTCTCAGTTATTTCTCAGTCTAAATATTTTAGATTAATTTTCCTTCAGAAACCATCCCATGGATTTTTCATCAGTGCAAGCTTTCTGGTTATTGTGGACACATGGGGAGAAGCAGGCATATATAGAATCTTAATAAACTGCTCCTAATTCTTGGAGTTAAATTAGTCTGTCTGATAAGAATTCTCTCTGATGACAGCTGTGGCCAGATTTTGGAGTAGTAGTAGGTCTAATCTGTTTTGTACTGGTCACCTGGGGTAAGCAACCGTGACAGTCTCTTAAAGAGTAGTCCCTACCTGCTTTCATCACACCTAAAATTATTTGGAATATTTTAATTTTCATGAATAGCTTATTAGTCAAGTTTTCCTATAGCCCAGACAGCATTAAAAGGAGAATCTAGCAGGTCTCAGTAAGATGTTTTTCATTAAATATATTTTCCTTCCTTAAAAATAATATTACTTGCTTGTACAGAGATCCTCCCCTCCCCACTGCTCCCCCAAGGGATGACTTTGCAGATGTGCCATTTTATGGTTTTCTGGAAGAACACAGAGTTCCTGAGGAACTCAAAAGAGCCCTTCAAAATGGAGGAAATAATTAAAACCAGAACCTCATACAAATAGTCCCAGGTAAATTCAGCTGGTTCAAGTCTATCTGGCACACAAGGACATCAAAAGAGTAATGAACTCCTGTTTAATCTTGTAAATCACTGGAGCAGGAAAGAAGCTGAATGAGGGCCTATGGCACCAAGATGAGTGTCCATCACTGAGAAAATGGAGATGACTTCCACACAAGAAAAACCTTCTGTAATAAGGCAAAGAGTTCAGTGTCAAACCCAGCTTTCAGTGTTGTTCAATATTCCACTTTCAACTGTTTGAAAACTGAGAGGCAAAAGGGTAAGAGAGAAGCAGGGGACTGATGTAGATAAACAGAACAATGCATCACATAAAGTGGTGTGTTATTAACATGGGATCAGGTGTTGAAAGGTGCTGCCTCAGAGGCAGCTGCTGTATACATGAATTTATTTCCTGCTTTTACAGCAGTCTGGGGGTTAGATTACAACAGTCTTTACACAATGTGGGGTGGCTAGAACTGTGTATTCACTTCCTTCTGCTTTTTAATTCTCTCTCATCCTGTATCTTTGGCCTAATTTACTTACTGATTTATGTTCATTTTATCTTTCCTGAAGTGTTATCTTTTCTTTCCTGTGTAAAGATACCAAGGGCTGTATTTGTCCCCTCTGTTTTGGCTGAAACTTTAAACTGATGTTTCTGAAACAGTGGCCCCATATTTCAGTCGAGTGACTGCCTGCTCACCTGCCTCACTGCCTCTGGAAGATTGCTCCTTTTGAAGTATAACTCCATTATATACCTCGAGTAAGGTTTCTGCTGCTCGTAATCCCAAATATGGATTGGTGCTCGAGCTGAGATCAAATTCCTTTTTGTGATCAGCATGGGACTCTTGGGGCTTGTTCCTTTCCTGAGGCCAAGGAAAAGTAGGAATTGTGTCTTCCAGTGCTGTGATGCAGAGGAAGCAAACCAGGGTCAGTAAACCAATGGCCTGAGTGGTGGCATCGTGTACCACGGTTAAATCTGATACATAAATTTTATAAAA
>VYZQ01011715.1:46876-57264 GCA_013400655.1 Mystacornis crossleyi | reverse complement strand
CAGTTCTGGGGTACCCAACATAAAAAGAATATGAAACTGTTGGAGCAAGTGAGAGGAAGCCACAAAGATGCTCAGAGGGCTGTAACACCTCTGCTGTGAAGACAGGCTGAGACATTTGGGGATGCTCAGCCTGAAGAAGAGAGGGGTCCAAGGACACCTTCTTGCAACCTTTCACTGCTGAAAAGGTGCCGATAAGAAAGCTGGAGAGAGACATTTTAAAAATGCATGTGGTGATCAGACAAGGGGAAATGGCTTCAAACAGAAAGAGTGTAAGTTTAGATTAGATGTGGTGGAAAATCCTTGGAGATGGAGACTTCAGTGAGCTATTAAAAATATGCCTAAAATCTGATACTCTCAGCTCTTGACAGTGTTTCCTTTCCTGTGGAGGAAGAAATGTCAGGAACAGCAAAAATACTGTAGCGGATGATGGCTACTATAACAATAACAGCAACACATACTGAATAAAGTAAGTGGTCTCCCCTTTGGGGTTTGGAAACTTTTGCTTCTATCCCAGCCCTGAACTGAGACACACCTTGGCTGTCCAGAAGCAGCTGCTTTCAGCATAGAGCACTGTGGGAGACAAAGATGCCAAATGTTTAGATACAGGAGAAAAAAATTAACCCTTGTCTACAATCTGCCTTCCCATAATGAATTTGCCAGAGCTATCTCATCAAATTCACCATGTAACCTTATCTTATGGCATGATAGCATACTTTTTTCTTTTTTTTTTTTTAGAGTTTATATTAGCACAGAAAATAACTAAGGTAGGTAACAAAAACTAGGGCTCTTTACAGTGGCAATAACCTTGCAGACCGTGCTGGAGGAATTAAAAGGGACACTGAGGGCATACAGACTCTTCCTTGTGGTCACAGGCAATCCGTGAAAACTTAACTTTCAAGAGTGCAGAAATGTTAGACAAGATCCTGTATTTGCTGAAAGACTCCCATGTGTTACTGTTTTTCATAGGAGTTTATGCACTGCTCTGGTGTACAGTAAAGTTTAGTGCCATTGGCTATCCTCCAGTAAAAGTAAGCTGTGCTATTTTATCGCAGGCTGTACAGATTGTTGTTTTCAGAAGTGTCAGTGAACCAGCAGGTGATGACAACCTCCCTGATCTTGGCTATTGGTGATAGTTCACCGAGGCATTGACAAGGTTGATAATTCAGCTGGGAGTTTGAGCACGACCAGAGTCAGGAGCACTTCCTGCAAAAGCTGCTTTGTTTGATATTAGTGCTCGTGACTGGCCATCCACTGTAGTAAATATATTCCAGACTCCTCACTTGAGGCTGTGATGTCCAGTGCCTTTCCTGACTCCTTTCTCAACCACTTTCCATATTCCTCTCCAGGTTGTTGTCTCACCAAAAACTTTCACAGTTAGGTAGCCCAGTTGTTCCCCCTGTGAGTGTGATCTTGGGATCCTTGGGAACACAAAGCAAGAGACTTTTTTTAGAATCTTCTTTGGGCAAAATAAGAAGTCGATGACTCTGTCCTGCTTTTGAAGCCTTTCCAAATGTACTCACTGCTGTGTTCTGTGGCTGTTAAATATTACATTTTTACTCTCTTTTTCTGACTTTGGATGCTGCTTTTATTTTGTGGTTTTTTTGCCCCTGAAGACAGAATGATCAGGAAAATCTCAACATACACATGAGCTTCTACCATGCTGCCCATATCAGATCCTTAATGAAGCCAGGCAGAAATCCAGCTCATATTCAGGGCAACCAACCATGCCCCCTTTAGTAAAGTCTTCAGATAATTATCTTAAAATAAAGGTTGTTGGATGATGGGATGAATACAGAACTGTTGGATCACCCTTTGGCCGTGCTTTAAGGTGCTGGGTGCAGTGTGGACATTTGTCCTGTAAAAGAGAATCTGGCTGCACATTACAGTTAGATGATGTATAATCTGTCCAGTGCCAAGTTTTGCCATCTTCTCCCTGTAACAGAAAGATCTGGGTGTGTTTTCTGATTCTGGAAAACAGGCTGCTTCCTGTAAGGGGGTTATAACTCTCAAGTAGTGAGACATTCGGCTGATTTGATCAGCAGAGCAGTGCATAAGAAATTACTTTTCAAGCCAAGTATGCTGTTACAAATCTGAGCTTCTCTTTCAGCTCTCTATTTTAATTTTAATATGGACTAGGGTCTGCTGCTTTTCAGGAGATGTAATCATGTTAGAGGGTTTCAGGGGCCTCATATTGTTTTAGAAGCTCTAATGAAGTAAGAGGCTTAAGATCAAAGAGCATCTTATTAAATGCCATGTTTATGGCATTACTGATTAAGCAGTTTATGAGCCAACTGGGAAACCACACCTGCCTTGCTACACAAAAAGCCACCTTTTAAATCAAAGCAGCTAAGAACAGGAAAATCCCCCTTTTCACCCTGTGCTTGAGCATGGTGCAGTAGGTAACAGCATCCTTGTCCTTGCTAATTTAGGCAGGTCTGTTCTTCCCCACTCACTTGCAGAGAGGACTGGGAAGTTTGGGAAGTTACGTGTGGCATCTCACTCTCCATATGCCACTGACAATATGGTGCCTCCTTGGTGGTGAGAAAACCAAAGAACAGACTGTATTTCTGCTATAGCTCCAGCACAGAAATGCTGTGTGACACATTTAACTGTTTGGGGAAAGATCCCATTGAGCAGTCTGTACTGCACTGTTAGTGGACAAACACTGCCGGGTGAAATGTGCTGGTCAGGTGGTGCAGAAATGATCACAGCATTGCTTATTTTTTACGTTAATACTGTCATTCAAGATTAAAAAATCAAAATTGAAAGCTTCAATGTGTATCCCTCACAATACCAGTTCCATTCCTAAAGTCAAGGGAACATAATCCATGAAAAGTGCTTGCAGGCGCAAGAAGTAAACAAAACTATAGTAATAACAGTAGTAATATTAGTACTAATAGTAGTAATACTACTAGTAGTGGTAGCGGTAATAGTAATGGTAGTAATATATTTGTTTTTCCTTCAGCTGAAACAATCTTAGAGGTTCCTTTAATTCATAAATTCCTTTGTAGGTTTGCCTAGGTGTTTTCTTTCTAGTTCCACTTGTGTAATCTGCCTTGACTACTTTCTCAGCTGAAATAAAAATATTTTGGGTTTGTTCGTTTGTTTATTCTTCAGAAGAGATTTTGAGAGTTGTAGCTGGTTAATCAAGCTGAATTTAAATCTGCAACCTCTATTCGATCCTGATGGCAAATGAAGAAATGTGAATATAAGTCCTGTTATTTGTTAACAATTTTGTCCTCGTCACCTCTGCTTTACTCACTGCACAAAATGGATAGCATTCTCTATAAGCAGAATACATCTCAGACAACTTCAGTACTCTGAAAATTCCCGTCTGTATGAGCTCCCTTTCTGCTGAATGGAAGGAGGCACTTCCAGGTAGGGGTTCAGCCTGTCTTTAGGATGAGTTGTCTTTAGGATGAGTTGTCTTTAAGATGGGTTGTCTTAAAGACTCCTAAATTTCTCTGCTGACTCCCAAGGAAACTGAGGAAACCTGCATCCATCATATGTTTCCTTTTCAGACAGTTAAAATTAGGTGAGATGCATCTCATCCTTGGCAGAGTTCTTAATTTTTTCAGGGTATGGCCTGATGAAAAATCTTTTGTAATTCTACTGAAATCTTTCAGCAAGCAAAGTGTCCTTTACTTTTAAGGGCTTTGGTTGTAAATGGAGTATCCAAGAGTGCAAGTTATCTCCCGTGTTGGGCAATATTTAAATTTGACACAGAACAAATTAATAGTGGGTTAAAATAGAAAAACCCTTTGCTTTTGAGTGTGGACTCTGACACAGCTAAGGACTTAACTTTTCTCTGGATCTACATGACATCTTTCAAAACGACATCATCATCCATCAATTAAATAAAAATAGAGAAAGAAGTTTTTGATTTGCTGATCCATAATCTGAATAAAAGAAAAAAAATGCCAGTTTACTTTTGTCCTTTATCCAATCCTAAATGTAAATGTGATTATGTTGTGAGAGTGTGACTTATTTGCATTACACCAAGTTCTGTTCACAAAATAGTTTTGATAACCATGTTTATGTTTCATGGTGTTGTTAGGCTTTTGAAACTACATTTTGATATGAAATTCAGGAAAACAAAAAGAAGAGATTGATTGAATCTGACTCTTGTTTCCACTGGAAAAGCATACTATTGCATACAGCTTCAGAGTTGCTCATGAAGTGAACCTTCGTTTGAGTTGGAGAAAATGAGAGCAGCTTCGGGTCGGAGCTAATTCTGGAAACACTTAGCAGGAAGTTCTTGTCACTGTACCTCACACTCGTGCATTTTTAGCAATGGAGCTTTACAAGACCTGTGAGGTGAGCAGAATTTCACAGCTTGAGGCCTCTGGTGACTGGACACAAGGACGTCACTTGGGCAGCATTTCAGCCTTCACCATCCGCATCTCCTCTCCTGTGAATGGTTAACAATTTCCCTTCCCAGTCAGCATGGTCTCTTCCTGACAGCAACACTCCGTTGCTTCCCTCAGTTCCTGTGGTTGGTGTGGATGAGGGATAGGTACTGCGTGGAGGAAGGAGCTGTATGGACAAGTCATGGTGTGGCTTGTGACAGCCAGGAGGGAGCTCTCATGTTCTGGTGGGGTCCATTTACCCTGATTCATAGCTGCAATCGTGGCTGACTGCAGTGTGTCAGAGGGGTGTATCGCTGGAGTTGCTGCAGAGGTGATTATAAGGTGCAGCCATGAGGCCCTGGAGCACTTTAACTGCTTTATTTGTCCTCCTGAATGCGCAGTAATAGCTGAAAATAGAGTGGACAAAAGGGAAAAGCTGTTGACAGCCAGGAGAGTTACGGTAATGCTAAAGGCCTCAACTTGGCACCAGACAGCCATTTCTGTCTTTGCAAACAATTAAGAGTATATTTCCTCAGAAAAAGCAATTTCTTCAGAAAAAGGTCCAGAAAATGATGGAAGCTTTACACTTTATTTGCTGTTTGCTATTTTGATTTGCCTAGGTACTGGCCCACACAGGTTTTTGCACCTATTTATTGATAGAAATGTGAAGAATAATGTCATTAGTTTGGTGCCTTTTCCTGTTGAAGCTGTTTTCAAGCTGTGCAGTGCCTTTCAGCCTGAAAGGTTCATGAGGACAACTAAGAAACCCAAGAATCTTCAGGCCTAATTTCATCACATAAAAATGTTTATTTATCCAAGAAAACTTTTAAGAGCTCACTGAATCAACAAAGTTGAAAGAATTGACATAGTTTAAAAGAAATTTATCCAAATAAGCTACACTTATGTCACCAGGTTTGTGCACTGGAATTACAAAACCAGGAGTTAATAGGTGTAATTGTGCATGTGTGAGGGGGAGAATATGTTGGAATAGGCTGAATAACATTAAAATACATATTCTCTGCTCAGTTGCTCACAACCTGCCTTTTACAGTGCCTTTGCCTCTAACTCCACAGTGTTTGGTTCTGGGAGTGGCTGACAGTTTGGATTTGCCTCCTGTGGAGCCAGTTTGGAGCTTAAAGCAGGAGGTTTGCGTCCACACAGTTCCGCACCACCAGGAGCTGAACACATTCATGGCACCATTGCACCCCCACTGTCCCTCAGGGTTTAGCAGCTGGGACTTCATGTCACAAAACCTTGAGTTCCTTGTGGCTGGGAACATGTTCATGCTGCAGCTGTGTAGACTCACTTTTGTGGTTTAGGACTGAGCTAAAAAATCCCTTGTTAGAACAAAGTCAGAAGCTTTAGACAAATGTCTTCCGTCAAGATTCCTAGCTCGTGATAATGATAAGTTGACTGGACTAAGTTGTATTAAAATGATATGAAAAATGTGTGTAGTCAAGTTTCTTGGACAAGTAGTTTTGAGTAAGGACCTGAACCATTGGAGTGGACACAGTGGAGGTCCATGAAAATTATGAGAGGGCTGGAACACCTCTGCTGTGAAGAAATTTGGAGAAAGTTGGGGATGTTCAGCTTGGAGAAGTGACGACTCCAGGGTGATTTTCTCATGGCATTTCAATATATAAACGGGTCTTGCAAGAAAGAAAGAGACTTTTTANTATATAAAAGCGTCTTGCAAGAAAGAAAGAGACTTTTTATCAAGGTCTGTAGTGACAGGACAAGGTGCAACAGTTTTAAACTGAAAGAGGGTAGATTTAGATTGGTGACAAAGAACTAAATTTTGACAGTGAGGGTGGGGAGACACTAGGTCAGGTTGCTCAGAGAAGCTGTGGCTGCCCCATCTCTGGAAGCGTTCAAAACCAGGTTGGATGGGGCTTGGAACAGCCTGATCTAGTGGAAGGTGTCCCTGCCCATGGCAGAGGGATTGGAACGAGATGATCTTTGAAGGTCCCTTCCTACCCAGAACATTCTGTGTTTTCTATTAGTCTATGAATAAGTGTTTCAGTCTGCACTTGTGCATTTTTCTGTATGGGAGTTAATGAATTCTACAGCATTTTCAGGATGTTGTGGCAATGCAAACATTAGCTCCTGATTTCTGGAAAACATTGTTCAAGCCTGTGACAGCTTGAATTTAAGCTTGGTTTTGAGTTTTTGGACAGAGAGGATTAGACCATACCAGAATTTTGTTCTGGCTTTTCCCAACAAGAACAAGGCTTGTTTCTGAAGTGCAGTTTGTGGGCTAAGATATCCATGTAAGTACAGTTCGAGGCATGCCCCCTGCCTGATTAATGTCTTTTATTTATATTTCTGTAACGGATAGGATTTGACCTGATGGATTCATTCAGCGTGAAGCAGATTTTTGGAATGAAAGAAGATGGGATTCAGAGTGCTTATGTACGGCTTGGAAGCTTTCCTGTTGTTCAGAAAACTGAGTGAGTACTCTGGTTTTTCATTTTATTTTCATCTGAATCTCTGCCTTATATTATTTGGTTCCTCTAGGTTAACCTTATAGTAGTTATCTGGTACTTACAGGTTTATTTCTGCTTTGAGCAGCTCTTTCTGTTCAGCTGGCACAGAATATGCACGTGGTCAGGAGTCTCAGCAGTAACTACAGGTTTCATTCTGGCAGAATATGAGCTGTGTTTGGTGTATCTGAGTGGTTCTGTGTTGCATATAGGTAAACCCTTATAAAATGAAGGCCTTGTTGCCTTTGTAAATCATGGCTTACTCCTGTTACCTCAGCTAAGTAGAAAAGGACTGTGGGAAAGAGACACAGCTGAATTAGGGGTAGAAAAACAGGTTGTATAACCATCGTGTTCACATCGTGGTGTATGGTGGTTGGTTGAATTATGTTTGTTATGCTTTAAAACTATGTAAGTGATAACTGGCTAACTGCTTAAAAAGGCCAGGTTTTTGCAATAAAGCAGCTCTCCTTTGCACCTGCCTGGGAACTGCATCACTTCTTATCACAACAGTTCTGAGGAGCAGTAAGTATCAAGACATTCACAAAAGAACATAGGGCTACACAAATGGCTTCTAAAAGGAATATTTGGTAGCGATCCATGGTGATAGAAATTTTCTAAACAAGAGATCAGTTGCTGGCAGATGTTGTGACCAGTTAGCAAATATGGGTTCTGGCCTTGTAGAAGAGTGAGCAGTTTTTAATCCTGTGTCAGCATGGATTCAGTCCCCGGAGTCTTTTCTGACCTAAGGCTGCCAGTTGAGTCGCAGCCTATCACAAGTGTTTCTTTGGGTTGTCATTTGAGCCCTGCTAGCATTAGCTCTGAAAAGAGTGAGTACATAATTTCACTGAGTAACTATGAGCCATAGATTGAATTGTCACCATTAACATTTTTGCAGTAAATTTCTCTGTGCTGGTTTGAACTCCAGCTTAAAAAAAATCAATAATACTTCTTTTCCTTCTTATGGATGAGGGCTTTTATTTTTCATTCTGTTTTCAGCTCTTTTACTCAGCCCACTTCATTTTTGAGACTGTCCTATGAATTATATTTGCTTGATTTCACAATATTGTTTTTTTATCCTGGAGCCAAACAGGATTGATGTGCTCTTTTCCCCTCCCCCTCTTTCTCCATGTTAATACACAATTAAAAAAAAAAAAAGTATAAATATGATATACTGAGAAGAAAACTCTTTTCTCTCGAGTCTGTAAATGATGTCAAGTCCAAGGGTAAAGAGAGTCATGATCAGTGATCTGATTCAATGCAGCCAACTAAAGCCATCTTAGGTTTGGTATATACATAACTAGTCTGAGTGTGGATGGGAATAAACCATAAACCTATTTCATTTGGATGGGAATAAGCCTATTTCATTTGTCTCACTGTGATCTCTGGGTTCTGGGTGATACTATGACAAACAGTGCAATCCTTGGAGTATAAGGAGGAAATGTCAAGTATGAGCTGATAATCTTCATATCACGCAGCTCAGTCACCACTGCTGCTGTGTCCAGCCGTAGTTTCCATAATTCAGTAGGTAGAAATGGAGTAAATGAAAATTTGAAGAGCTGTGAAGCAAGTGGGATAGTTATAAATTCAGAAGTACAGCAAAGACAGGCAAAATTAGGAAGCAGCCAACAACTGAAGGGATCATTATTTGTAAGAACCTCTGGGAAATCAAAGCTTGGTAAAGGGTCTTTGAATAAAGGTCATGGTAGACTGAAAGTCAGTGGCTACTTGACATCAAAAACCAGCAGGGAAGAAAGGCACGCTTTTAAGAATGAATGTAATCAAGTGCTAAAGAAAGTTAGCACAGATTACAGAGAGTTGTCCATTTGAATCCCTTTTTCAAAGTAAGGGTTGAAGCACTGTGTTGTTGTTTCTGTTGTTGTTTTCTCAGAATGACTGAGGGAGTGAAGCCAGACCAACCAGCTATGATGGCTTTCCATCTGCTCAGATTACACCCATTTATTTGTTGTTGCTGTTGTCTTTAAAATAAGCAGAATATTTTATCACCCAGGACAATTAGAAGTAAAACATCCTTAATTAGTAGATTAGAATGAATAAGATTCCTTTTGAATTATTCTGAAACATGGAATTCAAGGAGGACTTTTACATTTTCAGCCTTTTGTATTGTAACTTCCACACTCCTGTGGTTTGGGAATGAACCCAAATGGATATATAACACCATGGAAGGTGTTTGCATATTTGGTTCATTTTAGCATTTGTGTGCCAGGACTCTGAGATGCTGTACATAGGGTCATTGCTCACAGAAAATGAAATCTTGTAAAGCTGCACAAAACCGATAACTGGAATAATAAACCAAACAAAAACATCTGTCGTGGCTCACAGATAACCTCCAGCAATGTTTAGCAACTGATAGCGACATCTCATAATTAGATGCAAAATCATTAACTGAGTAATATATGTAATTCACTTTATTATCGTCTTAAAGGATTTGTATCCTTTTATACAAGCAACAGTACTTCTACAAAGTGCCAGATTAGCTGTCTGGGAAATATGCCTACTCATCTTCTGATCTGTAACCTACAACTATGAACTTTCTTCCTCTTTGTGGTGAGGCATCATCTGTGAGCAAGCAAGCCCAGCAGCCAAAGTTTGGCTGCAGTCAAGGACCAGACCACTGAGGGACTCACAGGTCTCTGTAGCTGTCTGAGGACTGGCCCCAAAATCTGGCTGGTGCTTGTACCCACTCTTCATACAGCTGGGGCTGTCCTACTGTTTGTTCATGGTTCCTCAGTGGATGTTCTGGCCAAAATTGCACCCCAGACTTCTGGTTTTGGATGTTCAGGCTTGTTGCTCATTACTGGAGTCTTGTCTAATGCCAAGATTTTGGCTCACTCTTTTGTTCTGTCGTCTATCTGTGTCTCCTAGGACCCTCCCACTGGCCATGTCCGTCCCTCAGTTTTCTCATGCCTGGTCTGGTTCCATCCTGACTTGATCATGATCTTAACTACCACCTCACAGAATTACCTGATGCTTGTCCAAGCTTCTAGTCATGATCTGTTTGCTCTTTATATTGGGATAGTGTTGTACCAAAACAGTCTTGTGTTGTTTAGGGCATGTGTACCTTGGTGTGTTTTTCTGGGGACTGTATCTCCTGACATCAGCTTTGACTTCAGTGCCCTCCTTAGGTTTCTCCATGAAGTCCTGCCCTGGCCTCATAATTTGTCTCCTTCCCAGGGAAGAAATTGTACAAAAAGCTACTGAAACCTCGTACACTGAATATGGAACCTCATGAAAGCTTCCTTTTTTCTTACTTTTCCTGAACAAATATTTTATATTAAGAACAGTAGAGACAAAAAAGCTTGTTCAGCTTAGAAAAGGGAAGACTCAGGGAGGGAGGATCTCACCCGTGTGTATAAATACCTGATGGGAAGGAAGCAAAGACAACGGAGCCAGAATCCTTTTAGTTGTATTCACTGACAGGACAAGAAGGAATGGGAACAATTTAAATCCATGAAATCTAAGCAAAAGAAAAAACCTTTCTTAGACAAGAAGATCTTAAGAGGTCCCTCACTGCCTCCTATTTCTAACAAGACTGTTT
>VYZQ01011715.1:21752-46851 GCA_013400655.1 Mystacornis crossleyi | reverse complement strand
AAGAAGCCATGTGATGGAGGTGGAAAGACTGAAGGCTTTTTTGGTCTTGTAGAGAGTAAAGCACTGTAGGGAGAGCTAAGAAACACAGAAAGGCTGCAGCAAGGAGAGGAGAACAAGTTGTTCATGTCATTGTTGAGACGGGTCACGACACATATAAACACATCAACAACTCCAGGTGATGGCAAATGCAATCTTTATTTCTAGAAAGAGTCTTTTATTCAATGTCTTGGCACTCGTGCTACGTCTCTTGGCTTCTACGTTAACATCCAGCAAAACTACTGGTTGCTCGCAACACCCATCTAAAACAAATCTAAGTAAATAACAGCCTCCCCGGAGCAGCTGTGCATTCTTCTCTGTTGTTTATGGCTTCTTGCTTCTATTGATGGTAGGATTCTCACTTGTACAAGGTGATTGTGTCCAAGTCGAGGTCTGTGAAACTTTCAGAGTGTCTATTGGCTTCCACATGTTCACATGGCTTCTTGTGGAAAAAAATTGTTTCAGGAAAATTAAACTACAGCAAGTGAGATTTAGGATAGGTTCCTTTATTTACAGCATGTAGGACAGAAAAAGACAGGAAGAAATTACTTAAAGAGGTTGTATCTATTCCATCACTCAGGTTTCTGAAGTAGAAGCCAAAAAGATGCCTGCCAAAGATGTTTGAGACACATCCTTCTATACCTTTTCCTTTTTCCTTTTTCCTTTTTCCTTTTTCCATTTTTTTCCCTCCTGTTATTCTAAGACCCTCTGGTGATGTGAAGCATATGGAAATGGCTTTTTCCAACTTGGTTTTGCAGCTCTTGGTAGGTTACATTTCATAGTAGTGGGTTTTAGCTGTTGTAAAATTGGTCAAGTTGCTCAAGTACATTAACTACACTCTTCCTCACCAAGTGTAAAACCCCTGTTAAATATTGTTACATTCAGTGTCTGGAAAGAGAACTGATAATTTTTTCCATAGAGTTATGATAGATGTAGGATCTCACCCTTATTGTCACAGATGAAAGCTCTTATTACAAATTAAAGCATGTGAGGTTGCTATATATTGAAAATCAGCAATGGTTAAGAGAGTTTTCTGCCTTCTTATTAAATTTTTTTTCTTTGTACAAGTTGTGATTCACCTGACCTTGTAGTTGAGTTAATTGACTCTTAGACTAACCTGCAGCACTGGGGGATTCTTTTGTCTTGGTGTTTCATAAGGGTCTCTTCTGCAATCTGTCCTGTTGTCAGAATTATAGACCAAGGAGCTGGCAGAATGCTCCCTGTAGGTACCAGGCATCCAGCAAAGTTCCACAGCATTGATCATCAGTTCAATTCAGCCTCGTGTGAAAGAAGAGCATAAAACATTTCTGGGGACAGAAATTCCCGCTCTTGGATCCCCAAGTAAAGCTGAACTTCTAGATGGAGAAAGTTTTTAAGTGAAGAAATAAGTTAAAACTCCTAAACAAAGTTTTTGTTATTTATGCAGTAAAACATACAGGGATCAGTGACTTCAGATACAGCTTTTATCACATATTCCAGGCAATGAGAGTGTCTTTAGATTTGCTTTTGGCATGAAACCTTTCTCTGTTGGGAACTTGCAGCTCGTTCCTTGGCAGCTTTAAAAATCAGTTGAGGGTGGCAGGTATTGGGTCATTATGGTTTTCTGTCAGTTTAAATCTACCTGATGGTCTGTTTGTCAGCCTTCTGTGATGAGGTGAGGCCAGGCTCACAGGGATATTTAGGTACCCAGATCCCAGTTATTCTTGTGGGCATTAAGCATCTGAAAACCCTTTTTGAGTTTAAGCTTGCATAATGACATTCCTGTTCCCAGCTCAGAGCTGTCCAGAACCATAAAATTGTTAAGTTTGCAAAAGCCCTCTAGGATCACTGAGTCCAACAGTTACCCTGCACTTCCATGTTCACCACTACACCATGTTCCCAAGTCTGAGTGTCACCAGATACTGGTGTCTTTTNAAATCAGTTGAGGGTGGCAGGTATTGGGTCATTATGGTTTTCTGTCAGTTTAAATCTACCTGATGGTCTGTTTGTCAGCCTTCTGTGATGAGGTGAGGCCAGGCTCACAGGGATATTTAGGTACCCAGATCCCAGTTATTCTTGTGGGCATTAAGCATCTGAAAACCCTTTTTGAGTTTAAGCTTGCATAATGACATTCCTGTTCCCAGCTCAGAGCTGTCCAGAACCATAAAATTGTTAAGTTTGCAAAAGCCCTCTAGGATCACTGAGTCCAACAGTTACCCTGCACTTCCATGTTCACCACTACACCATGTTCCCAAGCGCCACATCTGCACTTTTATTTGAACATTTCCAGCGATGCCGAATCCACCACTTCCCTGACCATTCAGTTCCAATGCCTGATCACTTTTTCAGTAAAGAATTTTTTTTTTTCTAATATCTAGTTTAAGGTAATCCTCCTTCTGGATCCTACTTCTGTTTACCTCCAGGTGCTCCTTCTGGCCCTTCTTGTAGATTTTCTAACTTCCAGGCAAGTGGGGCCTCCCTGGTTAAAATAACTAGTACCAAAAAGTGAGACAGCCTTGTCTGCTCTCCTAAAGGAAGGATTTTTTAAGGGAGTTAGTTGGAGTCTGGTTCAGCTTTGTTTTGTGTTGGAAGAATTCAGAGACTCTCTGTGTCCCCAAAGGGAAAAACAACTTATAATGGTGCCTTTCTTGCAGAAGCACTTTATACAGCAAAAGCCATATTAATGGATGAAAACAGAGTGTTCTGGATTTATAACTTGGCTGAAAAGATAGGAGATTCAAAGCAAAGATTAAAATATGATTGAATATTTTGGCATTTGGAAAGACTGGATCTCTAACTTTGCTGCAATTGCAAAACAGTATTCTGGAAATTTTGAGGACCTTTTCCTTTTAATACGATTAAAGGCCTCCAGTTTTATGTGCCTTGGACTGTGCCAGTTTCTGCATAGTGATGGATTATGTCAACTACTCATTAAGACAATGTCTTCATAGTTTGCTCTTCATTAATTGCTGCCATTATGTTTTGTTTTCTATCAAGTGTTTATGTCTGATTGCTTAGATATCCTGAAGCAAAGACATGATATTAGGGAAGTGTTTCTTTAGGAATGATGAAAGGAGCAGGTTGGCTTGAGCATGAAGAACAATGTTAACTGTGACTTTTCAGGCAAGAAAAGAGGTGGCTTAGAGGCATTACAAGCAAAATTTGAAAAATCATGGATAGTATAAAAGATAGAAAAAGAATAGGTTCATTGCGTTGTCCCTGATAAGAACTGAGTTAGGACCTAAGCAAACAGGAGGTGGCCCATTATGCAATGGGCAGCAGAAGGTGATTCCTTGTCAAGGGAGGCTGTGAATGTCAAAAATTTACCTGAGTTCAAGGGAAGGATGCAGAAGTCTAAATGAGATAAATCCATACAAATTTATTAATATAGAAACTGCATTTTTCTCTGAATTAGACTCCTGGATTCCAAAGATCTGGAGGTAGGAGAGATTTTTTTTTTTTCTGTTAATTGTTGTTAGGCATCCAGTAAAGGCTAGTAATTAAAAAAAAAAAAAAAAAAAAAGTGATACTGGATTAGTTATCCCTTCTGTCCAGCCCTGCATCCCCATGTTATGGCAGGCTTTTATGCTGGAGTAGAGAAAAACAGCGTTGGATTTGGTTACTTCATGTGTTTTGTTATGTGCAGGGGTTGTGGTGTCAGGCTGAGTAAATTTCTGCCTGATGTGTTCTCAGTGTTTGATTTGAGAAGCTTCTGTTATCCAGGGCCACCAGCTAAGGAATATCATGGAAAGACATGAGCTGTAGTGCCTGTTTGGGGGCAGATATTATTTGTTGCTATAATTTGGTACTTTTATAGAAGGTTTTGCATGCTCCTGGCCATTCTCAGAAGTCACAGGTCTCCAGTGCATCTGGAGCAGAACAGAATTATTTACACGTTGTGTGAATAGAAGCATGGAGTGAGAAACAACCTTTTAAACATGATGGGTACTCAACTACAGATTTCCATTACGTTTTATCCAATTTGAGAGCTTCCCCACTGGAATGATAAAAGGGCTCCACAAAGACAGAACCTGGAGGGTACAAGCCCATGTTCATCTCTCTCCAGGCTTCCAAATAAAGCAGATTTTTTAGGAACTATAATGATACTTTTAGAGAAAATTTCTGGGACATGGAGAGAGTTTTAGAAGTTCTGCTCTTCACTGCTAAGCCTGATACATTGCTCTTTTTCCCCTCCCACGCCAGGGATGTATTTCCACAAGGCCTGCCTGATGAATATGCCTTTGTAACTACCTTCAAATTCCGGAAGGCTTCCAGGAAAGAAGACTGGTATATCTGGCAGATTATTGACAAGTATGGCATACCACAGGTAAGAGGCTCTTTTGCAGCCTGCAAGAGCAGCCTTCTTTTTTTTTTTTTTTTTTGGCCCTGAGCCAGTTTTCTTGCCTTAACCTGACACTACTTTTTCTTATGAACTGGTAAAAATCCCGTTACTTCTTCAGTGCATTTTGCTGAAAATCTTTTACATTTCGTTCAAACCCTGAAGAAAGGTTTGTATACACCTTAGTTCTTATTAGGATGCAGATAAATGTGTTAGTTGGAAAGGGGGACAAAAAAATACCATCCTTGGCTCTTGAAACTACTGTTGGGTTTTCAGTTGTTTTGTTCAGACAGTTCTGCTTAGGGAAAATATCTTGCCTTTTTGGAAAAGATTGTCACAGAGATGTACTACAGAGCAGTGAGTTATGTCAGGTTTTGCCAGACTTCTGGGTATCCTGTAAAGGCGTTATGGGTTTCTGTTCTGGATGTGGCTGTAACACCTATTATAGCTCCATAACCCTGAGTCCTGGCTACTGCACAATTTGATCTAATAACTTTTTTTCAAGTACTTTCAGGTTCAGAAGAAAAATACTATAAGTATGTGCTAAAGGGCTGTCTGTCCCTACACAACATGTTCTTAGCAGCTTGGTAGAGTTTAGGTTTTCGGGGTGCTTCAGAGGGAGTGATTTGGATGGACTGTACATTTTCTGCTCAGCATCAAATATAGTGGTAATGGCATTACCTAGGACTCTAAAGTGGGCTGTCAGCATGGGCTCACATAGTTAAAATATTTCAGTATTGCTGCTTTGGGACTGGTATTTAAAAGGATTTTGGGAGCTCTCAGTGAAGTATAGGAGCAGTTTGAAGAGTTAGATAACTGGGTTTGAGACAATGGTAAAAGGTTTATATGAAAGTTATTATTAGCTGCACTTTATTTAATGAAATGTGATTTACTGTGCCACATGCATTCCTAATTGCTGGAGAGTGAGGATGTGTGTATCACTCAGTATTTCTTGAAGGAAATTGAAAATTTGAGCTGCTTAAGTGAGAAGAGAAAAAAACACTCAATATTTCCAGTAATAGTTTCAAAAGTGCCTTAAATTGTGGTCTCAGAAGTGCCTTAGAGCCCCATGAGCCAGCTTTCATGTAAAGTTGGTTGTGGTTTGACCACTCCCTTGCAGACCTGCACAGCTCAGAGATGCAGACACTCCTGAGCCAGCGCTGATGCAGGCTGGCATTCCCAGCCAGCACAGTGCTCAGCTGCACGAAGCTGGGGCAGATGTGGAGTCAGCCTACCCTGGGCTCTTCACATCACTCACAGCTCGGTGCCAAGGTGGGCCAAACTCCTCCCAGCTCTGCAGCTTGTGGATTCACCATTCCTGGCTCTGCCTGCTCCATTCCCTGCTGCTTGCTGGTAACTGCCTGACTTTGGTTAAAGAAGACCCAATTTATAAATTAACTCAAAGTTTTATGTCTTCAAAAACCTATTTTTGCCTGCTCTGTAGCTTGCAGGACAGGGGATGGGGTGTAGCTGTAGTTTTCATTTTAAAGCACCTGAAATAAAGTGTGGGCAGTGCCACAGCTCAGCAGACTGGTTTCATACCAGGCAGTGAGGTATTTTTCCATTTCCCAGGGGACAGTTGAGGGCGTGTGATCAGAGTAAAGAGCCTGCTGGGAAGTAGTGGAGCAGTACCGGGATAGAGGGATCCAAACCAGGTCCAGCTTTGTGCCTTTAGGGAGGTGCCCCTGAGCTGTGCTACCACCCCAGCCATGGCAGCAAGGTGGCCTGTGCTGAAACCATGCCAAGGGTTGTACTCAGAGGAGGAGGCTTTAGCTGGTCATGGGTCAGCACCAAAGCCTGTGCAGCTCCATCTTATTTAGCAGCTCAGGTGTAAGTTCCCTGTCCATATCTCCCACAAAATTCTGTGCTCTGCTCTTTGCTTGGGCTTCTCACCACAGCCTGTGTCACCCCTGGCTTTGGGGTGTCAGTGGTGACCAAAAGCAGTCAGGAGGAAGGCGAAGGCTTTGTTCCTTAGCAACCCCCCCTCTGTTTCCTTGCAGGTCTCGATCCGGCTGGACGGGGAGAACAAAGCTGTGGAGTACAACGCCGTTGGGCTCACCAAGGACGCTGTCAGGGTGGTCTTCCGAAACGCACGGGTCAGTGACCTGTTCGACCGCAACTGGCACAAAATCGCCCTCAGCATCCAGTCCAAGGCTGTCTCGCTGTACATAGACTGCAAGCTGGTGCAGATGCTGCCCATTGAAGAGAGGGAAAACATTGACATTCAAGGAAAGACCGTGATTGGCAAACGCTTGTATGACAGTGTCCCCATTGATGTAAGTACTGCATTTGCTGATTAGAGCTGGGGTAACATTCAGCTTTGGGTTTGCAGCCTGTGAATGAGTGGGGTTTTGGGGCTTATGTTGTAATTGATCCTTTTCCTGAGGCAGCATTGCTGCCAGTGTTACATAGCTAAGACAGATTGGCACCTTATGATGTACGGGACTTGCTGTATTTTTTATGTGAGATCGTATCTCCATAACAGGGATTAAAAATGAGAAGTTTATTTCATCTTTCTGTCTAGTCACAGAATGTGCTACACTTAGAAGCAGAGACAAAATCGTACGCAAATATCATCAAACTAGGTACTGAACTACACAGAAAGGTCTTTCTCCATCTGATCTTGGCATTATGAGTGTTTCCACATATGATAGAAAGAGATGGGGGAAAAAAGGAAGCTTGTTAACTCAGGAGGATTGTGATATATTCTCCATTCCTCAGATATTAAATTACTAAACCCTTAGTACAAATGAACCAAAGTCAAGACACACAGGCTGATTGTCCAGCAGCAGTGTTACCCTGGTATAATTTATGTGTGATCGTTTGGTGTTTGAGACTTGTGTAATCCTTCTTAGCTGTGCAAAACAGATGGCACACACATATCAAATGTGTTCCTAACATTTCTCACGCAGGAATAAATGGTCAGAAGATGCAAGGCACAACAGGAGAAAAACAGACCTTGTGTCTAGATGAAATTCTAGGAGGGATACACGTGGCCAGGATATGTCCTCTCAGACAGAAATTTGGCCAGAACATGGGGATTAGCATGAAAACTTGCACCAAAATTTGAATAGGCCTTTTCAGTGTCTTATTATCTCAGCTCTTGGAGCATGCTGAGATATTGGTCTGTTATTGATAGGGAGAGATAGACATTGACTACAGGATCCATAGAACTGCTCTGAAGTTAGCACCATCTCGTTTTTGTTTGTATTTGCCTGCTGCGTTTGTGTCCAAGCAAAAGGACACACAGTCTTTAATAATTCACCGTCTCTGAGACTGTTGCCTCCCTTTGTCTCCCAGTTTGATCTTCAGCGGATGGTGATTTACTGTGATTCCCGGCATGCTGAGCTGGAGACCTGCTGCGACATTCCCTCTGGACCAGTAAGCTCTTTTCTGCCATTTATTCATTTTCACATGAACACTCTTTATTGGAATCGATTACATAAATCGGAATATGTGGCAGTGTGGGATTATAATTTTGTTTAATAAGGGCGATTGAAACCTAACAGTGTAATTGGCACTGTAGCAGCACCAGAGGAGGACCACTGCAGTGGGATGAGTATGAGGAATTTGAAATTTCCAAGTTCCTCTTTCCTTGTCAAACTGTCAGGGGAAACAAAACCCCGAAGTGATGATGGAACAACAGAAATGCAGCATGAAATATTCAACATGTTTCCCACTGGTTTTGTTTGGGAACAGCTAAAAACAGTGCCAGTTGCAGCTTATTTTCCTGTGCCCAACTCTCACTAGAAACTTACACCCTCCTTTCACTATTCTTCCCTCAGTCTTGGTTAAAGAAATTCATTGTTCATTTTGCCACATTTTCCCCTATTGCTTGGATGAATGGCTTTTGTGGGATTTCATTCCTCATGGGGACACATTTGGCTGTGTGTTACACAGCAGTGCCTCTGGGATTTGTCTAAAGTGGCTGGAAGGGGAAACTTTCCAGCATCAAAGGCTTTGTGCTGACCTTGGGTGTTTGGGTGCAGTGCCAGGTTACGGTCCTGACGGAAGCACCTCCCCTGGAAGTGAGGCCCACTGTTGGCAGTGAGCAAGTTGGACATCTGAAGATTTTCAACTGCTCCTGTCCTCCTGGACAAAAGGTGAGTGTTGAGACAAGTGTGTTTCATTTCGGATGTCTGTAGAGGTAATGGAAGTTTCCCCAGGTGTTTTCTCTTTACCTAATTCAGTGATTCCGATCATGCTGGTAGTCCTGGTAACAACACCGAAAACAAAATGATTGCTCTTATCCATCCCAGTTATGTACATCCTTCTTCAAATAAAATAAAATAGATTATGAAGGTAAATGTGGCCATATTGAAAAATATCTCATAGCTTTTAAAAGTGGTGTTCTTGCTTGTTCTGGCTCTGGCTGGGACCTCCGAGAGACCAGCTTCATTGTCATTGCTCCCGAGGGCATCTCACCTTTATTCTCTTCTCTGCTTAAACCTGAAACCATTTTTGTTGTGCTCAGTAGATGTAGGATCAGGCCCCCTGCTTGAATATAAAATGAGAATATCAGTTTGATTAATCACGTCTTTTTTGTCTTAGGGGGAGAGGGGTCCACTTGGCTTTGAAGGTCCCAAAGGTCAAAAGGTCAGTAATATGTGCTAGTTCATTTGTTTAATAAAAACAACAACAGTGAAACAACCAGAGCAAGTTGAGGAGTTGAAGATTTTGAGAAATCAGAGTCAATTTAATATATGACTAAGTTCAGAGAGTTTTGGGTGAGCCTGCGACTGCAGGAGGCTCTGACTATCTTTTATATTCATTTTAAGCTTGCATTTAGGCTTCTCCATTGCTGCTTTATGTCATTCTTAGAGTAAATGTGTTGCAAAATCATTTTGTGCAGCTTCTAAACTGGCATTTTCACAAGTTACTGTTGTTCACTAGGTCATGCACAGCTTCCATGGTAGGTCACCTGGAAAATGAGGTGCTGCTTCCATGCTGTGCCTTGCTCAGCAGTAATACATGTGCACAGTTTAGGTAGCAGCCTTCCGGTCACACTCCAGAAAATTTCTTGAGACTAGGGATAAGGGATCAGTCATAATCTGTTATCCTTAGCAAGATTGTCTGAGTCATGGTGTTAAATACAGGACACTTCCCTCAGTACTCTTCCTAGATAAAAGGGTAGGACAGTGGTTGTGATGTGTGTTTCAAGTTTCACAGCGCAGCCTTTCTATGACTCTGCATGTTCTGCAAGCCTCTTTGATATGACGTGTGTGCATTCATCATAAGCACATCTTCCTTCTGTGCCTGGTGACAGAAAGAGCCATGAGGCAACAGACTCACAAGGAGCACTTGTACTGGAAGAAAACAGAGTTGCAGCATTGCTGGAGGGGAGAAAGTTGGTGGTGTCTGTGGTTCCCAGTTTCACTATCTGTGAAAAGATGTTTGGGGAAAAAGTTGTATACAAAAATATTTCCATCTAAATCACTTCTGCAAACTGAGTCACTGAATTTATACCTGTTTGGTAAATAATCAAATTACATCCCATCTAAAGTCACTCAGTTATTATGAAAGACTGTGGGAGGAGAAAGGAAAAATCTCTGGGTCTTGGAAGGCCAAATGTCCTCAGAGATGTGCTGTCTTTTGGCAAAGCTTGGTCTGCTGTCTGCAGGGAGAAGTTTCTGAGATAAGAATATGCCTTTTGGAGGCTGGGATGAAAGAACATGGACTCATTACTGCTCAAATGTGCCTGGCTGAAAGCACAGAAAAAGGTTCCTTATGCTCCCATGTATATATAAATAGGAGCTTTCTATTTTAATCTGTGACATCTTAAATTGTGATGGGCTATTTTAAGGAATGGCAAAGCCATGACTGTTGTGAGGAGGTTGTAGAAAAGACAATGATGATAATGATAAAAGGGTCCTGCAGCAAGATCCCATTGTCTTTCCCTGCTTTGCCAAGGTCTATGTGCTGGTGAGGGTGTCTGTGTGTCACATGGGACAGTGCTGGGGTGCAGGACACACTGGTGGGACACAGAGGAGCATTTCTACCAGCACAGCATCGGCAGGTTGTCTGGAACAGAGCCCAGGAGGGCTGCCCCACTCCTGCAGACGTGTGTGACTTGCCTCTGGCTGTAGTGGTTTGAGACTCGTACACAGACAGGGCAGGACTGTGTCACAGTCTCAAGGACCTGGGGATGATGCCACTTAAATCTGGGATCTGACAATAATTTAGTACAAATGTGATGATTTGAGACAAATGACTTAGCTTCTCTCTCTGCGAAATAAGGCAAGTAGTAGATTTTTCTCCCAGCTTGCAAAGACGTTGTGATTCAATAACATATACTACTCTTGACAGCAGTTCTTACATCACTATTGCCAAGGACCAGCTTGTCACAGTCCTTGCTCTATGTTCAAGAACGAATTTTGCTCTCCTCCTCTCTCTCTGCAAAATTACTGAGCTAACCAGGCTAAAATGCTGGCCTTGGCAAGGAATTCAATGCTATTTGCAACTCCTCAACATTACCACCTGGTATTTATTAAAGAAAGATGAAGATAATGAGTTTCTGATCTTTTCTAAGTCTTCAAAGGCAGGACAAAACAGGAGAGCTTGCAGTTATTAAAAAAGTGGAAAAAATTCCTGGGAGATAAACACCTCTGCCTCAATTGGCCATGCTGCCAAACTGAGGGTAACGCATGGAGACACAGCTTATGTGTTTTGGAATGAGGTACGGTAAAGGATCATCTTGGGAAACAGCTAGGCAGGAAATAGCTGTGGCAGAATTGGCTAATATATCTGAAACTGGGTCCTATTGATAAATTTTAGATGGTAATGACAACCCAGTCTGATTTATTTTCCGTCCACAGTCTCTCTGCTGGCTGTGTTGTTTGCAGGCAGCCAGGATGGCTGCTTGGGGCACTGGGCTGATGATCAACAGGCTTCTTCTCTCTTCCAGCATTGCTATTGATCCAAGTTTACAGAAAATTCTTTCTGTGTGAGATGTGTTTTTGTTTTTGTCCGCAAAGAAATTACAATTCTTACCTGCCATTGTGAACTTTGTGAAGTCCAGTGTATTAGACAGGCTCTAGTAGGTTATATCCTTTCCTCCGAATAAGAGCGGTTTTTTACTTTCAGTGACTTAAAAGAGATGGTTGCATAAAAATTTTTATGATTTTAGTTTTAATTTTACCACGGCCTTCTTAACTGACCATGATGTAACTTTTGCATATATGCTACTTGCTCTGTGAGTTTTCTTTCTTTCGTCAAAAAACAAAACAGAAAGGTTAAAGAAAGAAACTTTCATATTTTCTGTGCTTTCAAAAGTGTTTCTTCACCTGGGGAAAAGAAAGCATGATCCTGGCAAATGTTTTCAGTGTCTGGTGCTGCTAAGCCCATTTTTTTGAGGGGGCATAGATCAGGATAAATTGGATGGAGACACAAAATTAAATCCTGCTGTGGTCCATGTGGGGCAATCTGGGGAGAACAGGGGTCATCAGAGTTACTGATGCTGTGGTACTGGAGGGTTCTGCTCCAGGTCTGAGACTTTTTCAGCTTGATATTAAGTCTATACTGAAGTCCACAGTTCCTGATTTCCCTACTAGCAAAAGATGATGGGAGGCACAGACAGGTGAGCACGTTGTATTTGTTAGTGAGGGATGGGGGGCTCAGCACAGCAGGTTTCTGGTTGGTACATTTGGAGTGAGAATCAGGAAGGAGCTAGGTGGAGGTGTGTGGGCAGAGCCCTCTGCTCGCCAGCAGCTCCCAGTACTAGAGGAATTAAAAGAACTGATGGCTACATTGCACATAGCCTTAAATTAGTTCTAGTAGTGGATATATCCTCAGCTGGTTCTTCCTCTAGTTTTCAGACAGCAGAGCAGTGTGTGAAAATTATTTATGGGTATTTTTTATGCACTTGGTGGGTTTGGCAACACTTCTAGTTCTGTATCTGATAAATATTAATGAAATTTTGTATATTCTTTGATTCTTTATCCCTTTCACCTCTGTCCTTTTTAGGAGAAAAGTGAAGGAAAAGTTTTGCTTGGTTTTTGATTGACTATTTTTCTCTTTTCCTCCCTATGTATACCCTTCTCCAGTTATAATTTTTCCAACCATCATAAATTGTACCTTTTCAACTGTCTCTTTTCTATGTTCCTTTCCCTCTCTTTCATAGGAACAAGCAGAAAGAGTGACTCTGTGTGTGCTGCATACTTGTGGGAGGGAAGAGAAGAGTTAGCTGATACTGAAAATTTAGTGTGACTGAAAACAAGGGTTTAGAAATAAAAAGAAAAACAACAAAAAACTCTCAAATCTTAACAGTATTTTCAGGTTTATTTTTTTGAAATTTTTAGGCATGTATGCTTTAGGTCTTCTGCAAAGAACCTTTCCAAGTACCTCCTCTTAATAAAAACCAAGGACTTTTGAAGTACCTCACAGGAGAAAATTCTCTGTCTTACCAGTGCACTCTGAAGGCTTCTACCTTTATTTATGTATGAAAAATAGAATAGAAAATCAATCTGAAGACTTGGATGTTCAAGACATGCAATTAGGTACACCCAGTCCTTAGGGCGGGAGCTGAAATCTTGGCTGTAGAGACTGGGGGGACCAAAAGTGTCCATAATTTCAGTCAAATCCTTGTTGCATCACTTTCCTTCTATGTCTAAGAAAGGAATTAATTAACTCTGTGATATTAATATATTTTCTATTTCAAGGGAGAAAGAGGCATCCCAGGGCTTCCTGGACTCCGAGGAGAAAAAGGAGATTCAGTAAGTAAGAAATACCCAATGATTTTGCTAAAGGAGATGAAAATGTAAGTAGTTGTTTTCTCCTTTATGTTGAGAACCTGCTCACAGCGCTGTGTGCCCTGGTCGAAGCTGCTCCCTCTGCTGGACCCGAATCCCAGGAGGAATCTGATGTTCCTGGCATTCACTATCCTCTCTTGGAGAGGGGGAAATGGAGGGTTCATCCCTGGCTACGGCTGATAACTGACTTAGTATTGACCTTCTAATTAAATATGTGACTTGGATGCACTTGACTATACCACAGCTGCACATCTGCTGGGGACAATATGAGGCAACTGAACACAAAGAAGATGCAAAACTCTCTCGACTATTTACAGTCAGATGACCAAGACACAGCCTTCCCCAGCTGCAATTAATGCAAATGCCAGACTGAGTTTTTAGGCAAGAAAGTCTTTAACCCTATGTAAAATTCATTCCAGTAAGCGTTGTTGGCAATGTTGCTTTTGGAAATGTAGCATCAGACTCTTCCATGAATAAAAAATAAGATATTTTTCTGGCTGCAGTAGGAGAATTTGGGATAAGTTTTTTAGTTTATTTTGTCACTGAATTATTATCAAGGAATTATGCCCAAGTAAAATTGCTTTCCCTATAGTAGCTGTGAGGTGACTTGTGTGTCTATATTAAAAGAGAGATAGATCTTGGACACATAACAAGGAGAACATGAAATATGTATTTGTAGTGTTGCTTGATATCATTGTTTTCAAATGCACATTTTCCCCTCCTTTTTTCATTTCTAGGGCAAAGTCTATGGCATAGGAGAAAAAGGAGAAAAGGTAAGATCTAATCCTTCACTGGTCCAGCAAATGAGTTGCTCGCTCTTGCCTTCTGTAGTTCAGAGGTTGTTTTTGGAGTGCATATGGTGCAAAAGATGTGACACAGTCAGATCTTTGTGGGGAGCTTTTATGCCTTGTTATGCCTCCTTCTGCAGACAAGCTTTTGAGTGTTCATTGCTTTTTCCCCTTTGTGTTCTTGGAGTTTCTTTGTGCACTGGCCATGGAAAATCTTATCAAATTGAAATCATAATCTTTGCTTTGTGTAAGCAGCAGTGAGTTCGTGGAGCATAATGCACTAAATAAATCGGCTGGAAGGATGAAAAACAAAAGGAAAGCATAATTTTGAGTTTATTGAATTTTTCAGCAGGATTAAATTTGGCTTATGAGGAGTCTGTCATAGTCTTTCTTCCAATTGGATCTTTTGATTAAAGAAACTGAATGACAAAAGCTGGAATATTTTTTTACTTCAAATATTAGGACAGATTAGTAAGACTTGGAGGTTAAAACTGAGGATATGGAATAACCACAGAAAATTTCTGGGTTATCTGTCTTGGAAAACTCTTTCATTGAGGATCAACAGTGGGAAACAAGTAGCATGATTGGATTAATTTGCATTTTAAAAATGGTGATTTCAAGGCAATTCTGACTGCAAACTTTCCATTTTGCACAGAAAAATGAGTCTCGATGCCTAGACTTCAGAGGAGAATTAGCTCTTTCTGTCTGTAGCTCCATATCACACCTGGATGAGGGTGTTTTCCTTTTGATCAAAATGAAATTTCAAGTTGCAGCGAACAATGGAAAAAGACTGACAGGAGGGTATAGGAGACAAATGTATTAAGGAGGGAGTCATGGTTCATTTTGAAAATGAGATTAAGAATCTGTTCAATTGTTTCTCAGGGAAATTGTGGATACTCAATTGGTCAGAGAATTTAAAACAATATTGGACTGTGATCGGAAAGGAAGAATGCTGCACCAGAGAGAACATGGGATTTATGGCCATTGCATCTTCTCATTTGGTCTTTCTGTGGTTATGATATATTGATTGTAAATAGTGGTAATTCATCATGTGAAATTACAATTGAAATGCCGGTTGCTCATGGCAGGAAATATTATTGAGCCAGGCTAGAGACATGGGGGCCATAAAGAACACATTTCTGCATTCATTTTCCTGCAGTCCTCCCACTGACAGCCACTATTTAGCCTTCGAGACTCAGGATTCAGCCTTTGGAAAGCAGCTTGTGTTTGGCAGGTGGTGAGAGTCAGCAGTGTGGTGGGAAACATGATGTTTATGATATGAGCTGTGCTGTAGTTGAAGCAGGTTCTTGTTTTCTTATTTGAACTTGGCAGAAAAATGTTGGAAAATATCATTCCATCTGTATTATTATCATGCATAGGCAAATAGGTTTGCAGGTCTGGAGGGAGAAAAGTAGAGAGGCCTCACGGTATGCGCAGAACTTCTTTGGTTGGAGCAGCCAAACAGCACTGGGTACCCAAACAAATGTGTAGGCTTGGAGGATGCCGAGTTTATGGTCAGCTTGTTGTGTTTATTTGGTACCTCTGCCAGCTGAGGCAGCTTGTTCTCCTCTGTGGAGGGAGGGTATCTGGTACCCAGGTGTTTGTGCCCCATGTGCACCCAGTGGCTGTCAGTGCTGTTGCTGATGAAGAGCAAAGATATATCAGCTGTATATTGCTGGCTTGATTAAAAAGGGAGCCTGGGGACACAGAATCATGAAATCATAGACTATGTGAAGTGGGAAGGAACCCACAGGGATCATCTAATTCAACTCCCTGCTCCTTCCAAGACTACCTAAAACTAAACTCTGTAACTAGGTGCACAATCCAGGTGCTTCTTGAGCTCTCACAGGCTTGGTACCGTGACCATGTCCCTGCACAGTCTGTTCCAGTGCCCAAGAAGTAGCCAGAACCACAGGGAGCGCGACTGTAAGTGCGTGCAATGCCAGTTACCATCTCTGCTCCTGAAGAAAAGCAGAATAATGTATGAAATGAAAACCTTCCTGGAGAGCAGAACACCTGGAAGTAGAGGATTCATGTGTCTCCTTTGTTTGCCTCCTGCGCTGCAATGGCTGCATGAGCAGAAATTCTTGTTTTTCACTTTGTCTGTGACAGCTTTGTTTCCTTGATTTTTATGAGTATGAGCCAGTGCTGGAAAGCTGGATCAGAGATGCTGGACTCTTAACACCTGCAGCCTGTGTGATTGTTGCCGTGCATGTGCTGTGGTATCCTTTAAAAGGACGAGGCTCACATCCTAAATGTTGATGGAACAAAGTTGTCTCACCTTTGAAAAGACTGAGATGACAAGATTAAAATCATCCCCTTATTACAGTCTTGCTCTCCAGCTGTGCCGGCGCCTAACACCTGTCAGACCACGCTGTTGCCAAGTACTGCTTGTTGGGCATTTATGTGAGGTCTGAGGCATTTGTTAGATGGAAAATCCTGTGCTTTTCCAGGAGGACAGGAGAGGCACTGGCCTTGCTTCCCCAGGTCATTACCTTGGTTATATCCCCAAGTTAAAGCCAAAAGGATGCTTTTATTAGAATATATAACATGTTGAGCACATCATTAGTGGTAAACCCAAAGATAATAGCAGCTGTGGCGAAAAACCTAATTCATGTTGCTGTGAGGACTTCTGTAACTTTTAAACCTGGGAAACTCACAGTGATGGTTCAAGCAGCAGCCTGGTATGTTCTGCCAGGCCTAAATAGCTCAGAGTGATGGAGGATACATTTTATGTACAGAAACATGCATATGCAGCCAAGTTATTGTGCACAGATATAAAAAAATATAAAATACCACAATGCATCTACAGGTGCCCTTGTAAACTGCTCTCAAGTGGATTTCCTGGAGAGGTGGGATTCAGCTACTGCTACTCTGTATTGTATCTTAAATTTCCATTGCTGACTGTCATCTTTCAGCCCTTGGAGTTCTTAACCCCTTTCACATTAGATGTAGTCTGTCATGTTTCTGCTCATATATCTGTGTCCCTTTACTGTGTGTTCATTCACTTTTGCAAACACTTCTGTTGTTGAACTGATTATTATACATGGGTAAACATCCAATTCTGTAACATCATCACCATGAAAGGGAATGTTTTAGCTTTATTCTGGCAGTCATTCAAGTGGATATCTGCTAAACTAGATGGCCTGATCCTGCAAGGGTTATAACTCCCATCTTCAAATCTCTATTGGTTCAAGTGGAGTAGGGGCAGGAGAGGAGTGAGGGCAGCAGGAGCAGCTGGAGAGCATTTTTGAGGATGATTGAAGCAAAATGGGGTTTCAGTAACTCGATCAAAGTCAGAGAATTCATGTCTGACAAGGGAGATTCTGTAGAGCATGAGGCCTGCATTCCTGGGGCACAGCCATCCACATCACGAGCCAGCCCTTCTACTGCCTCCGTGCAAAATTTAACTCGGAGGCTTTCAAAAACTTATCCTTTTGTCTTGCAAAGTACAGAGCATTATGCAATGGTGCTGAGCCACCCTTCCAGCATCCCAAAGGCCAAGAGCAGTGAGAAAGCTCTGCAGGCAGGAAGGTGCTTTCAAAAGTGATGACTTTGAAGAGAATAAGATGAAAATCTGTCAAACTTTGAGTGGTATGGAGATACTAGTGGGAAATTATTTTTCAGTCTCTCTTCTTGTAAAACTGAAGGGGAAGCAATTCAAACTACCTGATGGCAAGTTTAAAATTAACAAAATGAAGTTGCTTTTCATCCAGCAGGTATTGAAACACCTCTTTGCAGTCTGATCTGGAGGTTAAAATTTTGTATGTTTAAAACAGTGCATATGAGTTAATTAGAGACATCTGTAAACCTCTAGTCAGTACAAAGACATTCTCTGCTTCAGGACATCAGTGGGGCTCTGCAAACTGTGATTGGTGACAGCAGGACAAAAGGTTCGAGAAGTCTCCCTAAGGAAAACTGAGACAGGTGGGACAGGAGCTCACTGCACCGCTGTCTTGACTGCTGATAGCTGTTCTTAGACTTTTGGTACAACTTTTGAGTATTTCTAATATCTTCATTGCCCAGAAAGGGACAGAAATTTTGATAGTCTGTTCAGGGCTTAGGCCAACACTATCCACACTTTTTGAAGAAGAGTAGGAAACAGGAAAAAGGTGTCATGAAACAAGTGGATCATGATTTTTACACAGGAAACAAATTTGTCAGTGGAAAAAACTCTAACCACAAGCACTCACCTTTTGCAGAGGTGGTGGATGAAGGTTTCATTATGTTTTGCACTCGGACTTCCCTCACTAATGAGTTTCCAAGAGTATCCAAGCTTTCCTTTTGTGTTTTATCTGTTTCCCTTCATGCTAGTAATCACACAGGCAGCAATGAATATGAGAAACAATTTTGGTAGATTCTCCTAGCATTTTTTTTTCATGGTAACGACTCTGATAAAAATGCAGAATGATTATTATAGTATTTCTAGTGAGAATAAAATCTCTGAAGTGGCTTGGCTTATTAGTGATGCGCTGACCGCAAGATCAAGTGTAGAAAAGAAAAGCAGGCAGATAGTTAAGGCTTTGGGCTACACTGTAGGACACCCAGACTTGGAACTCGGCTCTAATGACCTTGAGTGAAGCAGCTAGTCTTCGTTCCTCTAAAATTAAGCTGAAGAACCTCTTTCTCTCCAGGTTTGTATATCTTGCCTGCTAGAGCTTTCAAACAAAGTCTTTGCTTCCCCTTTCCTTCTCTTCCAAGTTGGAGTTATTTTCATTTTTAGGGCTTCTGGAGAAGCTGTGGAAATCTACTCTGTTAGATACAGTCTCTCCACACAGAGCCCTGTGCTCTGTCTGCCCCAAGGCAGCTGAATATACGAAAGGCCTGACCTGAAAGCCCTGTTGCTTTTTTACCCCTGTGCTGTGCTGTCAGCAGGACTTACCAAATTAACACGAGCGCTGTGCCTTTAGATCAGGGCTGGCCAGCATCCAGCAGCTTGGGACACAAGAAAATGAGTGCAGTTCTGCCTGAAAAAATGCTGCAGGCATAGCTGGAGTCTGGTGCTGCAGGGTGGTTCGATGGTGAAGGAGAGCTTTCATCTGCAAATTTTTAGGGGATGCATTTTGGGACCAGGAGGACGGTGAGTGTGATTTGCTGGCAGGTAAGGCTCAGGCTGACGGTGATATTTTAGAGCCAAGGGCCACAGGTGAAAGCTTGAAAACAACTTCAGTACAAAGGAGAGGGAAAAACCAGCTGAACTTCTAATAGCAGGATGTGTTCTCTGAGCTCTTAAATGATGTGGGGCCTGAGATTACACGAATCAAGAAACAGTCCCCATTTCTGCAACTTCCAAATAAAACTATTTATCACTTCAAGAGGTATGTGTGTCCTTTTTGTTGCTGAAACCATGAGCCCAGTGCAAGGAAAATGCTCCAGTGAGGTTACAGACCTCGCTTGGGCTGCTGTGGTGTTCAGATAGTGTTACCAAGTCCCCGAACTCGTAAATGCCACCCAGTTTACCCAGGACTGGTGAGCTCAATGGTTTTCCCTGAGACACTGAGGCAGAAGCAAGCTGCAGGAGCCTTGGTGCATCACCATCCATGCTGGCTCCTTCAGTGAGCACATCCAGACAGTAACAAAGTGGGAAAACAGCTCCAAGTTGAGAGATAATATTGAGTTGAAATTTGAAGACAAAACAAAACCCCAGTGCCCTATCACTGATGTGCCTTGGAGACAGTGGCTACGGAAACATTGTCTTCTAAGGGTTGAGTTCTAATGTTCTTAGTGCTCATTTCTTTTATAATTGCAGAATAAAAAGTAATGTGAGCATAACTAAAACTGACCTGGCAATGAAAAGTGAAAGCACAATCTGCAGGACTTTTTTATATATATGTTTTGGGTTTGTTTTTGGTTTGGTTTTTTATTTCGGTGCTGGGAATCATCTCTCTCTCAGCAACTATTTTTAGCTACTGACTTCATCTGGTAAAGAGCACTTAACCTCTCAGTCCAGCACTTAAACATCTGTATAATAATACCTAATCTTCGTCATAAGGCGGTCATGCATTGGAGTTGTTCATATCTGTGATTTCTTCTCATAATCCTCATATTAAAAGGTGAGTTCTAGTAATGCTTCTATCTGCCTTAGTATGTTCTGAATCCTGTTGTGTATGTGGCCAGTTTTGGTCTGCATGCTGACTATTTTTGTGTCCCCTTAACTGTAGTTAAATCACATTCTGCAGAGCTAAATAAACATGGTTTGATGGAGTTCTTTTCCTTAACCATAATTAGAGGGTTTTAGATAAGTTCTGTGGGTTTCTGTGGCCCAGAATAACAGCTGCAGATTGCAATAAACAACTCGAAGACAGCTCACATGCTTATTGTGATTGTGACAGCTTAATTCTCAGCAGTGTAAGAGTACTAACTTGGTTCCTTTTATTTTTTTTCCTTACATAAACTTAAAAAACATATATTTCTTTTCATCATTGCCCCCTGGCTAGCAGGTACATTGCTGGTATGCAATGACATCTACTGGCAGCCAGAAGTTTGCAAAGTCTCCAGCACTTGTTTCTTTAGAGGATTTCTCTGCCAAGATCCACTGTCAGTGGGGGAAGGAAGCACGTGAAATTTGCCAGCTTTATGTTTCTTCTGAAAATAAATAGGGCGGTGAAAAAAACAGATTGTCTTGATCCTGTAATTGATAAATCTTGTTTGGAATGTAGGATGCTCTTGAGAGTGATATTGCAGTGGATAGGTATGGATTATCACCTGTTAGGTGGAAAATAAAATAGTTTTCCCAGCAGTCTGGAGCACATCCTCTGAACTGCAGCTTGTACAATGAATCTAATGAATCTAATGAATCTAATGAATTACGGAGAGCTGAAGCATTACACGAAGTCAGTTGCTATCACTGGTCCATCAAAGGTATCCCAAGCATTCCCTGCCCCTCTCCCTACTGGTTAATCTCTCTAGTTAAGCAGGCAGGTTTTCCCCTTTCCACTGATCAAAGCTGTTCCTGGGCTGTTCTTGGTTTTGTGATGGCTGAGAAGGTGCAGGCGCCTTGTTCACTGGCTCTCTGAAGGAGCAGGTGAGGGGAGCTGAGACAGGGCAGTGCTGGATTTTATGCTGTTCTTAACTTGCCCCAGTGCAACTCTGGACACCTTTAATTTTCTCTTCTGGGTTTCTCACCCTTTTTCTTAAGCACTACCTTGAGGTTTGGTCTCCCAAAGCCCACAAGGCCTTCTGTCTCTGGCGTTGACAGGACGATGGTGTTTTGGGTCTCAGACCCTGCTGGCTAATGAATGTACACATGGTACTAAGTTCCAGATGAGGAAAATGCGAGGGTTTTTATTATGGCAAATGTTTGCTTTCCTGCTGAAGCAGTGTGTGGACCCTTAGTGGTTTTTATTTCAAGGATATCTGATACATTTGGTGTTAGGGGTAGGTTTGGACCTCTGGAGGCTCTGTTTTTATTTCTGTCCTTATCACTTGCTCCAAAGGAGATCTTGACCGGAGCTTTTCCCTTTCTTGTACCTAAGTGTCCAAGTAAAATGGGAAGATGACTCACGATCTTTGTCATGACCTCTGAGATGAAAAAGACCTAGGGAGCAGCACAACTTTATAAAGAAATAGAATAAAATCATAGAATAGTTTGGGTTGGAAGAGACTTTAAAGATCATCTATTTTCAAACCCTATGTCTGGCTGGATCAAAGAGATTTATAGCTTTGGCAAAGACTTAACTGAGCAGCCTCAGGTGTTTTTGGCAATGAACAGCAGTGCATCACTGCAGGTTATAAGTAGGTGGTGATAAGACTCTAGGCAGATGTTCTCTCCAGTTTGGGCATGACATTTAAAGAGAGGTGTGGAGAGATGTTGCTCTTGCAAAGAGCAATGAGAAGAATGATCATTGATTTGGCAAATTTACCTAGCAGGGAGAGATTTAAAGGAAGGGGCTCCTCGAGGAGGGAAGGAATCATGGACCAGACAATGCAGTTAATCCTGAGGAAAAGCTTTATACATATTTCAGGGAGGCACCAGAAGACAAACTAAGGGGTGAATGTGGAATATCAGTAGCAGAAGGTGGTTCAGAGCAGATCAACGCCAGAGTTTGGAGTGGTCTGACACATTACTCCTCTGCCCTAAAGTATTCTTCTTGGAGCTGCTGAAATTTTTGAGGAGTATGTGGATATTTGAAGCATCAGAAACTTCCCAGAAGCAGAGGAAATAGAATCTATAGATTATTCTTGCAAGAAAAAATATCAACCAGTGTGTGTCAAATCATCCACAAAGCCAGAACCATTTTCTGTGTACTTTTTATAGGTGTAAGGACTTTAATTCATCAGTGCCACAATACATGACTGGGATATTTTTCTGTTGCAATGAACACTTCCCTCTGGCACTTGGCAAGCTGTTTGTCTAGTCCTGAGCAGTGTCAGCTGCTGGAAAGGAGCATTGACTTGTGCTTCAGGGGAAAGAAATTTTTGGAGCAAAGTTATGTTTTTCATATTTTAAGGTTTCTAAGAAATGTATCTTTAATTGAAGACCCTCTTTCCCCAACCATGCAAACAAGAAAAAATGGACTTTTGGGATCTATTAGTCCTGCTTCTACAAATCTAACTCACTGTAGTCCAGTATATTTGTCAGGTTATTCCTCTGTGCAGTGAGATTATGATACCAATTGTTTCCAACTATATTTTACCTCCTATTCATTATGTTCAATCATAAATAGCTCTGCAAACTCGTGAGTGTTTCTTAATTTGAACATTTCAGCGGCCGATTGAGCAACTCTGGCTGTTGAACAGGAGTATTCAGAACAGAAGAGCTCCCTGCTGTACTCTCCTGCGCTCTCTGCTGCAGAGGTGCTGCCTTTAGTTACCTTCTCCGCTTGGCTCAGCCTGGGTTGGAGATGCAGCAGCAGTTCAGGGGTTGTCAGAGGTGTCTGACCACCCCAGTCTCTCAGCTATCACCTACTTAGGGAGTGAAGGAGTGTTGTGGTGAGGAGGCAGATAATATGAAGCTGCTGGAAAGAATTCCAGGCACCAGTGATAAAACTTCAGGATATTTCTGTGTTATTCTGAACTCTACACTGACCTGAATTAGTGTAGAGCTGTGCCACATGAGTGAGCTCTGATGCAACTTTTCTCCTGCAGTACCAAGTTTACAGGTGACCATCTGTCAAAATAATTACGACCCACTGTTGCTTTACCTATTTTTATGAAAATTTGGAGTATCGGGTTTCTTGAGAGAAAGATATCTCTTGAAATCTCTGCAAAATGATGCATCTGCTCTCTCCAGAATAACAGTGATCATAAAATGGATAGTCAGAAGGATCCTTCTGGTCTCATGGTGGGGTCCATGATATTTATAATAAGATTCAAGAGTTCAGAAAGCATTTGAAAACATTGTTCCCTGAATTTCTTCTGGGAAAATACCTTTTGGGGACAATTGACTTCTATGTAGTGGATTGAATAAAATCTTTCATATGTTTGAAATAAAAAAAATGCCAATAGTTATCATTTCTACAGTCGTTTGCACTGGGCTGTATTTCCTGATAGTCCTGCAGTACCTGTGACTTCCACTGACCCCTGTGTATCATGCCCACATTACCATTCTGTTTGTTAGAACAGAATATAATACAGACACCCAGAAGAGATTTTCTTCATTTCTTTCATGTTCTTTACTGCAGCAAAGTTGAGATGAATGTCTTATTTTATGTGGAAGCAGAAGATTAGGCCAGCTTTGGTGTCAAATTTGCCAAGATATTAATAGGGTTTTAGCATCATTAAGCTAATAGAATCCTGCACCTGGAGAATGGCAGTCATTTGTGCTGCCTGTCTGGTCAGCAGCTTTTGAAAATGGAGCTAGGTGACATATACCCACTGCATCTCTGCCTCTCAGTTGACCTGCAGATAATCCCTGGCTTTTAATGAAACCTTTGTCTGTGCCTTCCTTCTCCAAAAAAAACCCGAAAAACCCACCCTACCTCAAAATCTACAGTATACTTCAATTAAATATTTATTTTGTCATTGGTTGGTTCCCTTGAATGAAGAAACCCTGAAAAGAAAGATATTGCTTTCTTCCAGACCATGATGTCTCTTGGAAGTGTTCTATGACATTTGAACCTGAAGACCCCACTCAACTTGTGACATCTCTTCTGTCCTCCCACTTCATGTGACTGATCAAACACTGATAACAGTGCAGTGTGTAACCACGGATCAGCAGTAGGACAGCTACCTATCCTCTTCTCTTTTATTCTTCATGAACATCAAGCTGCCAAGTTAGATGCAGGCTAAAGAGCGAGGAGAAAAAAATAAATTTATGGTTAAGGCACTGACCTAGGTCACAGAAAATCGGGAGTGAGTTTCTATCTTTGCCCAAGACCCTGGGACCTTCCATCTGCCCTCTGCTTTTTTGTACCTCCGACTCGTCACCCTCATGAGGTGACAGCAATATTACAGTTGCTGTAGCTCCCTTCTCATTTCACAGGGGTGCTGTGAAGTTAATTAACAAAGGAGAGAAGGGGTGTTAATGGTGAAGTGCCACCATTGCACTGTTCAATTTTACTTTCATTTCTGTTTCATCTTGCCAGTTGTTCTGTTTTTCTTCAGATCTTGCTATCTTGTCTCCTACTTTGGCTCTAGACCCCTCAGTTTGTGCTGCTGCTGGCATGCTGAGCGTGTGATTCATGGGGTTCTGCCTGGCAGATTTTTTGCATGTCTCCCAATGACACCTCCATTGACATTTTGTGACAGGGTTAGAAATTTTAATTTCATACCAGGATTAGAAAAGTGGCACTTTTGTGTGAGATGTAGACCAGTTTGGAAGATAAAATAAATAAAATGTATGGAATTGACCTTAGAATGATCTGTCTTCTGTTGTCTGCTCTGTCTATATGCTGAAGGAAAAGTCCAGTGATTTATTTGAATTTGACAGGCAAATGAGAATCTAACCATGTGTTTTGGACCGACTTTTCCCCATTATTTTTTTTTGTTCAGTTTGCTCTATTTTCATTAACATAGGCCGCAACTCAGAGTTTCAAATAAAATATGTGATTATAGGCCACAGCTGTTCTCAAGTTAGAAGAAATATTTGTAAACTTGGCAGCTGCTTGAGGAGCTGCAAATGGAGGAAAGAGAAACATTTAAATTTGAGTGGATTGCTTAAAAACATCACTGAGGCATTTTTCCTTTATGTACTTCTGATGTCTCTCTAGGATCAGGTAATACTGAATTTTTCTGTCTCTGCAAATTTCCTTATACCTGCAGATTCCTTC
>VYZQ01011715.1:0-20290 GCA_013400655.1 Mystacornis crossleyi | reverse complement strand
GCTGAGCGTGTGATTCATGGGGTTCTGCCTGGCAGATTTTTTGCATGTCTCCCAATGACACCTCCATTGACATTTTGTGACAGGGTTAGAAATTTTAATTTCATACCAGGATTAGAAAAGTGGCACTTTTGTGTGAGATGTAGACCAGTTTGGAAGATAAAATAAATAAAATGTATGGAATTGACCTTAGAATGATCTGTCTTCTGTTGTCTGCTCTGTCTATATGCTGAAGGAAAAGTCCAGTGATTTATTTGAATTTGACAGGCAAATGAGAATCTAACCATGTGTTTTGGACCGACTTTTCCCCATTATTTTTTTTTGTTCAGTTTGCTCTATTTTCATTAACATAGGCCGCAACTCAGAGTTTCAAATAAAATATGTGATTATAGGCCACAGCTGTTCTCAAGTTAGAAGAAATATTTGTAAACTTGGCAGCTGCTTGAGGAGCTGCAAATGGAGGAAAGAGAAACATTTAAATTTGAGTGGATTGCTTAAAAACATCACTGAGGCATTTTTCCTTTATGTACTTCTGATGTCTCTCTAGGATCAGGTAATACTGAATTTTTCTGTCTCTGCAAATTTCCTTATACCTGCAGATTCCTTCTTTCTCTGTTTTAAGTCTGTTCAGAAAAAAAAAATGCTATGAGGCTGGATGTGGCAAAATCTGTGCACTGGTTTTTCCCACTGATGAAATACATCATCTAGTAATTAAGGTTATTTTTACTGTAATGTCTTCGTTATCTCTGCTCAGACGTATCAGAATCTACATGGAATGTTGTGCTGTTTTTGACTGGGTTTAAATTTTAAAAAATTCTTTAAAATTAAAGAGTTAATTTTCTTCACAGTGGCTGGTATGGGGCTGTGTTTGGATTTGTGTTGATAATACAGAGATGTTTTTGTTATTGCTGAGCAGGGCCTACACAGAGCCAAGGCCTTTTCTGCTTTTTGTACGACCACGTTGGCAAGGAAGCTGCGGGCCCAGGGGAGGTTGGGGAAGAGACACAGCCAGGACAGGTGACCCAAACTGACCAAAGGGATGTTCCAGACCAGGTGACATCATGCTCAGTATATAAAGTGGGGGAACAAGAAAGAAGGGCGGGACATTTGCAGTGATGGTGTTTGTCTTCCCAAGTCACCATTAGATGTGATGGAGCCCTGCTCTCCTGGAGATGGCAGAACACCTGCCTGCCCATGGGAAGGAGGGAATTAATTCCTTGCTTTGTTTTGCTTGTGTGCATAGCTTTGCTTTCCCTATTAAACTGTCTTTATCTCCAGCCCTGAGTTTTCCAGCTTTTACCCTTCTGATCCTCTCCCCAGTCCCACTGGCGGGGAAGTGAGTGAGTGGCCGCGTGGGCCTTGGCTGCTGGCTGGGGTTACACCATGGCAAATGAGGATATAATCTGGCCACAGACCATAAACATATGGGGTACCATAAACACGGGGTAGTGGGGCTCGCTGTAACCCAGGTGAGGCAAATCTTTGCACAACCTACAACAAATTAAGGTACATGTGCATATGGCGAGTATGGAGGGATCACTTACCTGGAGTTGGCATGGTCTGGTAAGTCCACAGGATGCTGGTGTACCAGGAAGACATCCTTCCTCAAACATAGAAATGGAATAATTCTGCTGATGTACACAAACTAACAGAGGAAGCTCTCTGGGTGTGTCTGTCCTTACCCAGATCACCTACTTGTTTTTAATGGCTGAAGCCAGGAGGAGGATTTTTATTCTTCATCACCCCAATATTCTGTCTACAGCAGCTGAGAGGTGCCTGTGCTTTGAAGTTCCTCATGATGTGGCGTTTCCTTTGGTCCACTGGGTCTGGACAACCCATGTGCCCATGTGAGCCCCTCTCTGAGAGCCCCCTGGAAGAACATAAGTAGTGGTTACCCCTTGCTTTGTATCCATTATGTGGCTCTGAATGCTTCCATTGAAAAGAAAATACAAAGAAATTGAAAATTCTATCCTTTTTACTGAATTCTGCTTAAATTTTCTGGTTTTAGTATGGCTCAGAAAACCTTCCTAATTTTCTTGCAGAATTGTTATCAATTCTTTGAGGAATGAAGGATGGACTTTTCAGAGTAACTTTTCTAGTGCTGCATTCTCAGAGGTTGCAGTATTTCATTTTTTTAATAACTTCTGAAGCCAAGCTTATTTGTTACTGCAAATGCCATAATTGTTACTGCAAAACACCTCACAGGTACCACTACCTGCATAGTCAAGTTTTCTCCACAGAACTATTGACCAAAAAAGCAAAAGATCACCCCATTTAAAGGGTAAAACTACTCCAGAAAATGTAGGCTAAACCTAAGGGAAGCTGCCTTAGAAGTTATAGTCTGTTCCCCTCTTTATCAGTAGCCTCTTCTTTTGCTGGTTCTTCTCAATTCCCTGGTCCTTGTTACCTTCCTGTTCTGCTTCTGATGCTTCTCCAGAAAAGGACAGCCTTTGAATTTAAGATATTCTTAAAATAGATGAGTGACAATAGGAGTGCATGGCATAAACAGATAACATAAAACAGTTTACATGTCACCACCTGATTCCTATTGTGTGGAAGCTGGGAGTGCAGCCAATCTGTGGAAATACAGGATTATTTTAATCCCTCTCAGTGGCACAACCAGGTTTGGCCTTTGTGCAAAGAACGTGATGGACTTTTGTTCCCCAGGGCTCAATTCCAGCTGCCAGAGCCTACGTGTTCTCCCACTGTGGTTCATCCCAGAGCATTTGCAGACAGTGCCTGGCAGCTATTCCACTGCCCTGTGCTATTTCTTTCTTATATTTACACGTTGCTTGCAATATTAAATGGAGACTTGAAGCACAGTGGTTGTCATTTAACATTTATTCATACCATGTCCAGCAGTGACCCAAGCAGGGAACAAATGAGCGGCTGCTGTTATTCAAGTAAATAACCATAGAGTAGCTATTGAAAAGCAGAAACTGGCATTTGTAGAAATATGTATCTGTGGGCTGTGTAACCTCTGTATACTCACAGCCCGTGGCAGTACATGACTTCAGTGCTTGCAGCACTTGCCTGGCCTCCTTTGCTCTGCTTCCACCTGACTGCACTTCACAGGCACAGTGCAAGAAAAGCCTTCTGCTTGCTTTGGATCAGATTTGCCAAATCTAGGCTCTTTTGACAGATATTTTGTCAACTGTGAGCTAGTGGACTTGTTTATTCCCTTGCTGACTTTGGTGGAAAGGTCTGATTAAAGGCCACTGGCTGTGCAGCTCAGAGGAGGAAACTCAACACAAGTGGCTGATTTTCCAGTGGGTCAGAAAGGGACAGCAGGCTCATGAGCTGGGAAAAGGAAAGTTCTCAGGAAAATCTGCTGCCTTTCTTTGAGCCTAACTGTTGAAGCCGTAACATCCCCAGCAAGAACTCCTCTTGAACAACATTATTTTGGGACGCTCAAGGATTTCTTCCTTGGACAATTTTATCTTTCTTTAACTGCAACTTTCCTTAGAAAGTCATTTCCAGGACAGATGTCCCAGCAGAATCCCCCCAGTCCACAAGTGCTGGGGAGAGAGATGAGCACTTTTTCTAAACCAACTGACCTACTTTGAGGGGCTAGAAGGAAGGGACAGATACCTTTTGGGTACACCAGCACTTCCCTCGGTCTTAGCAGCATGAAGAGCACAATACTTGGGGTTTTACTGATTTAAAAATCTGGTGCACAAGCGAGAAGTTGATTGTTCTGCAGTGCAGTTCACAAAGTTGGCCAGTTAGGGGGGAAAAAAAAGAGTTGCTTAATGAAGTAAATTGCTGTGACAACATTATTCTGTTCCAGTTAGCTGCACCCTCAGAAGGGTTTTGGCAGCTGGCTGGGAATTAGGGGTGTGACCTGTTGGTTGCTCTCCCATCCCTGCCTGTCACAGCTTCTCTGGCCCCGTGCAGCGCAGCAGCACCAATGCCTCTCTGCTTTCTGCTCTCTACGACTGACCACCCCTGTGAATGTGAGTTTTGGAACAGGCTAAATGATCTCCTCTTGTGCTTTCATTAGGGTTCAAACATATGCAGAACGTACCCCTATCCTGATATGCTTTTCTGCTTACTGAGGGATACAAAGCAGTCAGCTGGGGATCTGGTGTTGTTTAACCTGGAGAAAAGGCGGGTCAGGGAGACCTTATTCATCTCTACAACTCCCTGAAAGGAGGTTGGAGCGTGGTAGGGGCCAGTCTCTTCTCCCAGGTCACAAGTGATAGGACAAGAGGAAATGTCCTCAAGTTGTACCAGGAGAGATTTAGATTGGATACTAGGAAAAATTCCTTCATTGAAAGCATATTCAAACATTGGAACAGACTGCCCAGGGAAGTTAAGGAATCACTGTCCTTAAAAGTGTTGAAAAAACATTCAGATGTGGTACTTGGGGACATGGTTTAGTGGTGGACTTGGCATTAACTTGCTGGGTTAATGGTTGGACTCGATGATCTTGGAGGTCTTTTCCAACCTTAATGATTCTATTGGAAGTCAGCAGAAGGGGCAGAAGTAGGAGGTCTTTCCACTCTGTAGCCTTGCCAGTGGTGGTTCTCCAGGGGAAACTAAACCCATCTCTAGAGTCTAGGTTGCTTTTGTGCAATTTTCTTCTTGGAGAGAAAGTGGAAAAGCTGGTGGATACTCTCCTGTCTTGTATGAATATTTCTATGAGCACTGTGCTTCAAACTTACTGACTGCTCCTAGGATTAATTTGTTCAGCTTTGCAAAGCAGTTGCTATTTCAAGGACAAAAAAAAAAAAAAAAAAAGCAAAAGCAATAAGTTAATTAACTNGAGAAGAAGTTAATTAACTGAACCTTATGCAAACTCCCTTTGCTTTGCATAGGAAAGACACAAATTGTTCTCCTACCTGTGTGACACACTTTGCCATGGAACAGCAGTTCCTTCAAGTTATATTGACCCCTTAGAGCAAATGATTTCCTCAAAAATCACGTTTGCTATTTGATGGGTTTTCTATCTCATTAGAGAGCCATTTGAATATAGCAGAGCTGATTTTTATCACTAGCTGCACTGCAAATTCTGGAGTGCTTCGTGAAGGCTCAGTTAGCAAGAAATGTGATTATAAAAGTAAAGACTTTAATTTGCATATACAGGACAGATACTTTTCAGATACTATCTTTTATTTACTTTTAAGTGCCAAATACACCTATAAATAAATAAGGCTGGATTTTGACTCATCTGTTATTGTCTGGAACCTTGACCTAGGAATACATCCATCTAAATTTGGTGGATAAGACCTACAGAAAAAAGTTCACAAATAAGATTGCACGTGGAAGAATTTGGCCTGAATTTATCTACATATTTAGGTAGTCCTTATGTATATACAGCTTACTTGAAAATATATGCATCCATTTCTTAGGCAGTTTAATGCTCTTGCAAAGGGATTTTTATGTGCTAGTGAGTTTTTACAAAAGCAGATAGGGAAAAAGCTCTCCATCTTTTGTCCTAATGAGAGCAGATAAAGGGGGAAAAACTCCTACATCTGAATTTTTCAAAAATTTTCTATGTCAATTTCCATGCCATTTATTTAAATTAAAAACAAACAAACAAACAAACAAACAAAACCAACGAACTACACCATTGGGAACTTGGCATTATAGTAAGTTGGCCATGCCAAACTTCAAGTTTTTGTACTTTGGAATATGGCAACAGGAAGGTTTCTCAGGGAAGTGTTTCTATGCTTCAAATACTGTTTTTTGTTGGGTTTTTTTTTTTGGGTGTTTTNGTTTTTTTTTTTTTTTTTTTTTTTTTTTTTTTTTTTTTTTAACAAGGGTAGCTCTCTAATCTTTTTCTTGTAAAACTACTGGTTCTGGATGGTAATTACAAAAAGGAGGTGCAGGAATACACCAGAATGGAACACTGAAAGTGAACCTGTTCAAATATGGGCAAGTTACAGGTGACTGAGCACAGTATTGTTACAGCAAGGGTGAGAAGCTGGACTCGGTTCTCAAGAGATGACAACTGCACTGTCTAAAATACACAGATATACCACCGAATGATATGGCATTTGATAGAAGGTATTTTTTCAATTGGTGTTGTAGGGTGAAGAAGGATTCCCTGGCTTTCCTGGACTGAAAGGGGATAAAGGAGAAAAAGTAAGTCCAAGTCTTTATTAATTATCCTCTGAAAAGTTGATGAGTTTATAAAGCTATTGTGGAAGTGTAATGAAAACCAACCCTCCTCTAAGTCTTTCGTTTTACCTCTGTATTATACTTTGTTTCATTTTGTGTAAGCAGGGTGCTCAGAAAAGGAGATCGTGATATTGCACTGTTTTTCATCAAATTTTTTCAAACCTACTGACGATGGTCAGCCACATCCAACAAATGTTTGGAGAGCTCAAACCCATGAGCTTTGACTAAACTTTGTAAAACTCCAAAATACATAAATGTAATAGAACAGGAACTCAGTGCTAATACACACAGAAACACTAGAGTCTCTTCAATATGAGATGCAGAAGGCCAAATATTACTATGCTTTTACTTGCACTGAACATAAATAACTTTTGGACTGGTGGCCTTTAGCTGCTTACTGTGTCATCTTAAAAAAAAAAAAAATTCTGTACTGAGCTAGTTCTGTTGACTAGTATTTACTTTGGACACATTTGTTGGAAATCCCTTAACCATAATTTTCAGGAGGAATTTTAGGAATTTAAACTTTTTCCACCTAATGAAATAGCAAGATGCCCCTCCAAGTAATACACAACAAACCAGTCCTGTACAATCTCAGCCCACAGTGGCATTTTGCAGTGCCTGTGTCTGTTTCTCATTTGAGCCTTTTTAAAAACACACCTAAGACAAAACTACTGCAGCGCCTAGAAGTGAAAACACTAAGCCAGTTCCTCACTGTGTGGGTTGACTTGCCTGTTGTCTACTGTCTTTCCATTCTCCACTTGTGCTTTAAATTGCCAGCTGCAGGCAGCAAACTTGCCTTTTCTCCACATTTGCTGCTGTTCCTGTTATCTGGGGAGCTACCAATCTCAGCATATTTAGTTCCATTCATCCTGGTGGATAGGAAGTTTTTAAACAGTAACATTTTTAATTTAAGTGGTGTTTGGCTTTTTCCTTGTTTTCTACACCTTTGCACATTCACAGCTCCAGGACTCGATATCCAGTGGCCAGGGTCATTCCCGAGGACTGCCTGAGTATTTCAAGGCTTCTTTTCTGTTTGCTTTTAGGCTTACTACTTGTGTATATTACAGCTTTGCCTGGAGGCTTCTGAGCTTTGGGATGGATGCTGTACAACCAAGGAGGGAAAAAAAAAATTAAAAATGCAATTTTTCAGAGAATGGAATGGTGAAGAGAGAGGCTAAGGGAAGATGATATGATAATGTTAAGATGACTCAGTTGTTATGTGCCTAATTAGCTCCAGAGCTTTTATATTAATTTATTCTTAAATGAGTTAAGTGGACGAGAGTGCCTTGTTCCTCATTAGCAGCTCATCAATCGTCCCTAGTGTGTTAATGTCAGCAGCAGCTCCTCCAGAAACTGTAAATAATAAATGTTTGTGTTGAAATGTTTCTCCTCATTCCTTATTCTTGTCTTGATGCTCTGCTCCTGTCGCTGCACTTGCAGCGAGCGTTAACGATGTGCTGATGATAACTCTGTTCTTGTTACAGGGTTCCCTGGGCTCACCTGGCCCCCCTGGGAGGGATGGAGCAAAAGGAGAAGCCGTAAGCCTTTTTGTGCCTCCCATGTAATCCTGCTTTGCAGTGCAAGGCAGGCAGTGGGAATCAATCTGCCTTGAGTGGAACACATCTGGGGGATTTGTGTGGCCGTTTTAGGAGCAGCAGAAACAAATGGCAGGAGGTTAATAGCGCTGAAACTCTCCCTCACATGTTTGCAGCCAAGGCAGGTGTCCTACGGATTAACCATCGCTGGGGGCTCCAGGGCAGCTCTGTTATCTTTCATTAAGGAGGGAAAGGGAGCGGCCTGTGGTTTGGGATCTGCTGGTAAATAGCTGCAGCTGCAGAGCCTGGCCACTTGTTTTGTGGCTGGCAAGGAGGCCTTGGCCAGTGGAGATGGCAGGGGTGCAAGGACTGTCTTGTGCTTCCACAACATGGGTTGGAGAAATTGGAGTCTTGGTCACAGAAGCAAGGGCCTGAACTCCTCTTGTGCACTGATAAAAACTAAGAGAAGAGGAGGAGGGGCAGGGTTAGCTCAAGGAAGGATGCAGCATACCAAATACCACCTGTAAGAGGACTACAGCTGAAACACAACAACACAAATATGTTTTCCAGTATCTTATAGAAGTGTATTTTAGAGCCTTACATCCTTTCCCCAGCTTGATCACCATCCTTTAGAATTATCTTCTACCTGATGGTGAACCTTCACCATGTCATTCCCTTTGTGGCAGTCACTCGGTGGCAGCTGAAGGAGCTTGGGAAAGGACCCTTTGGAAGGGCAGGCATACACAAAAGGAGTGACACACAGCAGAAAATCTCTTTTCCTTACATCCTGTTTCTTCTTTGTGCCACACTGGTCCTACTTTGGAAAAACTGACAATTTTTCAATATTGTTCCCAGAACTGATGCAAATTCATCACATCATGGGATGGACATACCATACTTGTACTTGCAGAATTCCTTATAAGATGCGTTTATACACTGCAACGTGCAAATTCAAAACCAAATGCATTATGCTGACTCCAAGGAATCCATTTTTGCACACTGTAATCAGTGCAAGCTGTTCACAACTTCGGGAACTCATTTCTTGCTACTTGGTTGTGTTTTGAGAGCAGACGAAGAGCTGCTTCGCTTTTCATTTTGTTTCTTTCTGCTTTCATTTTTGTGAGGCAAACACACTGTAAGCTTTCAGATCTCTGTATAACAGTACTCAGGACTGTCAGTATTTCTAACTGCATGTACTGACTTCTTTGAGCTATCCTAGCCTTTATATATAAACTATTTGAGTTTGCCAGAGATATTTCTGTTACTTACAGGGTGAACCAGGACAGCCAGGAGCATTTGGACTGCCTGGGCCAGCCGGTCCAAAGGTAAGTTTTCCATTTATTCTTTCCATTTTTCTTTACATAGTTCTTTCACTGACTTTTTATGTGTACATTGCTTGAATTACTCTTTGTTGATGACATTTGATATTCTCACTGGTGAATGAAGAAACTCAAAGTGCTCATTTTCATCAGGGGTTTGCTAAGGTATCAGCAATTAGGCAAAGTATGTAAAAAGAAGAAATACCTTTTGTTCAATCAACAGTGTAGCTGGTGAAGGTGAAGAAAACATGTTTTGGGGCACATAAACCTTTTTTCATGTCTTCAATAACTTTCCCAATTCTCATAAAGATGCAGGTGAGATTATTATCCCTACTTTATGACTTGAAAAAAAAAAATCATGTAGAGACCTAGTCTGGATGTTTCTGCCTATTTGGGGAGCTTCAGTTTTGCACCAGTGAACAGTGGCTGAGTGGTACAGAACTTAAGCCAGTGCTTATACCACTGGGTTTGCTTCAAACAAGGTGTGTCTGAATGCAGATCCGGTGAGACTTAGCTGAGCATCAGAAATGTGAATTTTGAAGCAGCAATTCTTTAACCTCCTTTCAAAGTCTCAGCTCTCCTTGTTCCCTGGTTATTGAGGGGAGAAATACCCCTGAGGTGGTTTCAGTCTTCTTGTTGTAACACAAAAAGTAGATGGTGCATTGTGACAAGTGTGTTTTTAGGGGTACCATGCACAGCAAGTTCAGCTCATCCTGTGAAAGGTGCTGCAAGGAAAACAGTTTGATCGCATGAAATAACTTCACTCGATGCTGTTTCTGTACAAGCCAAGACCTTTGAAAATCTCATCGTTCAGGAAGAGCCATTTCTAGTCATCTAAATCTCACACTGAGTTCACTGATGCCTTTTTCCTCAAACAGGAGTTAAGTACCTCAGCACCTTTCCGGGCGTAGCCTTGACTGTCACTTGGCTCTGTCTGAGAGGACTCGATGAAGCAGGTCATATACAGGTCCTCTGGGTTCCTCAGCTATGGAGAGCCCAGTCTCCAAAATGTCCCGATGTTTTTGCATAGAGGGAAATGTTCCCCCTTTCCCACAGTCCCATCAGGAGGGTATCGGAACTTAAGGGATGTCTGTGGGAAACAGAAGTACTCGGCAGCCACCCCAGCTTCTCTCTGGGAACCATACCGGCTTCAGCAGGGGATAAATGACATATGCAAAGCAGGGCTGGGCTGGGCTGAGTAGAGGCACACTGAATATTTTGCCCTTCAGTGGGACTTGGATGTTGGATGAAATGAACTGAATTTATCACTCACACGCTTTTCAGCTGCATCTCTCCTATCAAGTAAATAAATACACATTTTCTCTCTGTCCTGCATGTCTCACATGGTGGAATCTCACATGGCTATGTGATGCTCCTTGTGGTATGAACTTCCTCACACTTGCTTTGCAAAGCTTTTGCAAACCAAGCTAAACTGAGGCACCTACATCTACTTCGAGGTGGATTTGATCCTGCTCCACGTTTCCCACCAGGTTCATCAGGAATATGCAGTTCAGCCAGTTAATGAGGCAATGCTGAATAGAAGGAATTCAGATCTATGGGCTGGGCAGGACTGGTGCTGGTGGGGCTGGACCAAAACACATCTGACTGGACAATGCCAGGTGCTCCCAGAGAAGGCATGAGCTTGGCCAGCCCCAGCCTCTCACAGTGTCTGAATATAAAATGATTGTGTGTTTTCACAGTGACTTTCATTTACCTCAGTGGATGCATTGGCTGTGTGCAGTGTTCTCGAGCTGGATTCTGGCCTGAGCTATTTTAAGAAATAACCCTGACTTTGCTGACAGGGCTTTAAAATCTAAAATAGGAATCCACACTCCTTTATTCCTCGGTGTAAAGCCTGAGCACCTCGTCAGTGTGGGACAAGGTGTACAAGGATGGGTGGTGCTGGCAATTAGAGGTCACATCTCCAATTAGTGGTGTAATGACTGTTTTGGGGTTTTTTTTTGGCAATCACTTATTTTTGTCATCAGCATCAATACAGCAGCTCTGGGCTCTACCCCAGGCTCCGTGGGGAGCAACCTTGCAGTTTCTCTGGTTGGTTGGGTTGTGATCCTTCCTGGCTCAATCCATCTTCATTAGCATTGAGCCAGGCAAGCCCAGTGTGTGCTCAGCAATGATACTTGTGCCCCAGGAAATTCAGCCCCTTGTTTATCTCCTTGGCTGAAGAGCCTTTTGCTTCACCGGGAATTGCCAGCACTTTCATTTAAGAAGTTGTCCTGTACTTTTTAAAGATCTCATTGATTGTGTGAAGCTTCCAGTAGCACAGATAATAAGGATCCTCCAGACTTCTGGTAATGGGATTTCAGTCCAAAGAGTTACAGAAATGGCTGCTGAGCCCATTAGAGTACATGTACAGGTTACAGAAATGAAATGGCCTCGGTATGTCATCCTCGGTTTTACTGCTTTTGCTTCTCAGTGATGTTTACAGGGGAGACTGTTCCTAGCTCAGTGTCTTCAGCATAAAACTGTGGGGTTTGGTGTGGGTTTTTTTCCTTTTCAGTAGACCTGGAGGATAAACTTCACTGCTACCCAAGAAGGATGTGTGATCTTGCTGGCTACAAGCTGGACATAAAAAAGAGTTATCAAAGTCAGCCTTGTGATGAGGTGTTGGAGCTTCTGGTTATAGAAGATGTCAAGGTGGTCTGAGATGGCAAGAAATATCCACTGGTCAGTGGGGAAAACTCCCACATAAATATGTGGGACCTGGCAGGTTAATTTAAACGGAGTAAGTGGGTCCAGAGAAAAAGGGCCATAGCTCAGATTGTTCACTGTGTGATGTTATAGCAGAGAAATACAGTTTGGATTTTTGAGATCAGGCCCTTTAGCCTGTAATATCCTGCAGCAAATATTCAACCTTTTCCTTCTTTTTTTTTCCCCCTGTATCTCTAATAAAAGGATAAAGAGGTTTTTTTGTGGTTGTCATTGCTGTGGCACAGACATAGCTATAGCATTCCCATCTGAACTGACAGTTATCTGCACTTAATAGAAAAAGCAGAGGGAGAGGGGGAAAAGAAATCAATCCTTTGAAATAAAAAGTATTAGGTAAGAGTTTCATTTTGACAAATTTCCTTCTTGCTTGCTTGAGCTGTCGAAGGTCTCACGCTTCTCTGGTTTACCAGACATGATCTCAGCACAGGCCTTGAGTGGGTTCAGCACATCTCATCCAGACAAACCCAGTTTCTCTATAACTTTTGCTGAGTGTTACGACCACGCTTTATGTAACAGGACTGAGTTGGGCTTCTATAATTTGGACAACTTGGAGCAGGACTCTGTTTCTCTTGGGGTTTTGCCTGGGCTTTGGTAGCACTATTTTTCTGCAGGTTGAGGGAGAGATTTAGGTGCATGCCTGCTGCTCTCCCTCTGCTATTAGAGGGCTTGCAATGCTTCCTGACCTTNCTTTTTAATAGGAAACTTCTATTATACAAAATGTAGAAATTATTTTAAAATAATTTCATAATAATATCTCTATCTATTTTGAAGCCTTATCCATTACAGCCATCCAATTAGGGTTAGACAGGAGTTAGACAGATGAGAGTGGTGGAAAAGGGGAAGTGATATAAGTAAGAAAATAATCAGTCAAATAGGTGATAGAAGATGCCAAACCAGTTCTCTAGGCCAACTTGCCAGGCCCAGGCTGTGTCCATAGGATGGCTCAGACAGCTGAGCCTGTTCAGCTGAGGATCCAGATAATTTTCAGGCATTGTAAGACACATAAAGGCACACAGTGAATACTCTCCATTTCAGTGTACCTTCTCCAGGGAGAGTCAGTGCACAACCAGCTGAAGGACTGATGAAATGTACCTGATTCTCTAGCAATTTTTCTTATTATTAAAAATAAACATTGGAAAATGTAGTTCTGATCTGTTTCTTTTCATTTACTTTTCAAAACATACAACATTTTGAAGATGGTGGTCATTTTGCAGCAATGTATGTCTTTGCTTTGTTCCATTAACACTGTGTTCAGGAGCCAAAACAGATGTGTGCAATAGCTGACAGTGCCAAATATTCTGAAATAACCTGTAGAGAAACTTGTATGGGACAGTTTGCCTTTGTAGGCTAAGTCTGAAAGCAGAAGGATAAAACTTTATGTCTGAGGGGACAGAGGAAAATATTGGGGTGTCACTTTGGGTAAGCAGTTGGAAAGTTGAATATTACTCCTGTATTAGCACTGAGAGAGTCAAGAAACCTCAACAGCTCAATGTGAGCCTGGAAGAGCAACTTATATTTCTTACTAACTAATTTTATTCTTGGTCTTTTATGTGAGAGAGTTTCTGGTGGTTTACTGTATCTCAATTCCTTGCCAGGGATCCGAGGGAAAACAGGGTCCTCCAGGCATTAAAGGCTACGTAGGTGCACCGGTAAGTCACGGCTCTTGTTCAATTTCTAATGCTCTAGAAACTTTCTTTACTTTTTCAGTGTGTTCTGCCCAGCTATATTTTTTTATTATTAAGCAGTCCATAGTCTGACTGCTTATCTGCACTTTGTCCAAGTGGTAAAATTTTCTTGCCTTTGCTGAGTTTCTTCTGTCTTCTTTAAATGAGAACAGACCTGTAGCCAGTAGAGAGATGTCAGCAGAAATGACTTGATTACTGAGATAACAGCTGGTGATTTTGTGATGTGCCCACTGTAATGCAATTGCTTTGGTCTGTGATGATGCACCATTTTTATGGTGCTTAAAAACTTCATCAGAACACTAAAAAAAATACCGTCTCTCAGCAAGTTACCAGTTATGTTTTCAAAACTCTCAGGGAATAGCCATTGGGCTCAGGGGACAAACCTGCATTGAATGAACAGACAGCAAAACCAAAATAAATTAGATTCTATCCAGTTAGCACCTCTGTCCTGTGGTCCCAGCTTGGTAAGCAGCATTTAAACTGGTGTTGGAAAGGCTGACTGGATTTTCTGAGATTTGATGACCCAGATGGGTTGGGGCCACCTCCCACAGGCTGGGGGATGTAAGGATTGTGAGCTGCCCTGGTGAGACACACTTGGGGTGCTGGTGGATGAAAAGTTGGATGTGAGCTGATTGTATGCACTCACAGCCCAAAAGCACCATGGGCAACAGGTGAGGGAAATTATTCTGCCTCTCTGCTCTGCTCTGGTGAGACCCCACCTGCAGTGCTGCACCCAGCTCTGGGACCCCAGCACAGGAAAGATGCATGGACCTCTGACAGCAGGTCCAGAACAGGGCCATGGAAATGGTAGGAAGGCTGGAGCACCTCTCCTGTAAGATAAGGTTGAGAGTTGAGATTGTTCAGTCTGGAGAAGGCTCTGAGAAGACCTTATTGTGGCCTTTAAATATTTAAAAGATGACAACCTTTTTAATAAGACCTGTTGTGATAGGACAAGAGGTAATAGTTTTAAAGTAAAAGGGGTTCGATTTAGATTAGATATAAGGCAGCAAGTTTTTACTGTGAGGATGGTAAGACTCTGGAACAATTTGTCCAGACAGGTGGTGGATGCCCCATCCTTGGAAACATTCAAGGCCAGCTTGGACTGGGCTCTGAGCAACCTGCTCTAGTACAAAATATCCCTGCCCATTTAGATGATTATGTAAATCATCCTGAGGGCCAAATATACCCAGACAAAGAGGTCTCATTAGCTTGGAAGTAAGACTCCACTATAGTGTAAAGTAAACTGAAGTTTAAATTATTAGAGCAAGAAGCACTTTAAACTTTGACAGTTTTAGAGAGGTCACTACTGACTGAGAATATTTGTCTCTCTATAGCTTTTAGTTGTTTGCTCATTTCCTACAACAAAGGTAAAATACAATGTGTTTGCTGAGCCAAGGGTAGGTGAAATCCCTTTGTGCCCATTGAGTCAATTGTGTGTGTTAGTGCTACATCAAACTGAGCTCCAGCAATGTTTCTATGTAGCTGGGAAGAGAGGAATTATGCAGTCCTGAGGAACACTGGCACTGGATTCACAGCACAAAAATGTGCTAGGCCCCCAGGACAGAGTGCATCTAACCTTTGCCAGTTCTCAAAGCTACCTGCTGTCTGCCTGGCTACCACATCCAAACCCACCAGGAATGGGAATTCTTGCTTGTTTATGCGATAGGTTTTCTCATCAGCATTGTCCTCTACAAAAGTTCTCATTGTTTACAAGAAACATGAAAAATGCAGAGCACTGGTTGTTTTCCAGACCATCTGCAGCTGTGGTGTGTTCCCTGTCGCTCCACTCTGCTGTTGGCAGGAGAGTGGTGTGTCTGCGGGCAATATAATATTACAGATGTTCTTGGGCTCACGAGCGGTCCCTGCTCTGTGAGTCTGCTTAGCCCATGCCTGCAGCCAACTTTGAGGACTGACAACACAGAAAATGTCCTTGAGGTTCACTTGAATAGCTTGTGCAGATGTGCACACTGATTTGGTGACTAATTAGAGGAGGTAACTATACCTCTACTTGGATTTAGCTTTATAATCTCCGTTTCTTTTTATTTTTAGGGTCTACAAGGAGAAAGAGGAGAAAAGGGAACACGAGGAGACAAGGTATTCCTGCTTCATCCTAGGAAAAGCCAGGTCTTTCCTTTGCCCATTAGGTGAGGTGTGCTGCCAACAGCAGCTCCGGAGGGGTTTGAATGATGGAATTGCCTCACCATGCTGCACTTCCAAGTGCTCTCCACCTCCCATGGGTGTGCAGGAGGGCTTTTGGGATCTGTGCTGTCTACTAAGCACACATTCAGGGAGTTCTTGTCTGTGTGTAGCCAGGGATGGAGGAGAGGAGTGAATGTTGCTAGTGGCGTGATCTGGAGGGTTGTCCACACTGTGTGCACAACCTGAGAGTTAAGAATGATCACTGACTGCCACTGACCATGTCTGCATCCAGAATTTTCCCATCTCATTCCAGTTTTTCACATTATCCAACTTCCTTTCTTCTCCCATCCCCACAAACTCACTAGTAGTAAGTACCAGGTAATTTGTACTATGTTAAAGGCTTCACCCAAAAGGAGTTGCTTCCCAGTTCATGTTCTCCCTGACTGTGAACAGCTGTTTTACAGAGTACAGGTTACTCTGGGATTTGTACTATATTTGTGGCTCAAGGAAGAAAGCAAGTGGTTATTATACCTGGAATAATCATTTAAAAGGAGAGCTGGGCAGGCACAAAGCCTTGGTTATTTCAGTTTGCTCATTTTGTTCAGAGAGACCTCAGATGTGCACCCACTTCTGCTGTAGACCTGCTTGGCAGTGCTCAAGGCCCCCCAAAAATGTTCTGTCTTGCTTATGACTCAAGCTGGTCCTGACACAGGTTTATCACAGGGAGGGTCTGGCAGCTTTGCCTGTGTTTGTGTAAAGGAAGGAGTCATCATCTTGCTGGCATAGCTTTGTTCCCATTTTTCAGGGCCTGTCTTCTTCTGGAGAGGAAACCCCGCCATTAACACGAAACTTTTGCCTACTGGGAGAATTTATCAATAGACCCTTAGTGGGAGATACTGTGTTTCTCTTTAACAGCATCCTTTCTGCTGTTTATGATGAAGTAGCCACAGTCATATTTTGTATTATCTATCCTTGGTATTGCAGCTAGAGCAAATGGCTGGATTGTACTTTATCTTCCTCATGCTTTTCCCTCAGCGCTTTGCAGAACTGAATAGGTGTCCTGTGTCTAGCCAGTGCCTCTGCTGCTTTTCCAGAGGCAACATTGTCTAATTTGCTGGAATATTTGGCTCCTGGAAGAAAATCAATCTTTCTGACATCACTGTGATGGGAGAGGAAGCTGGAGCTGTGTGTGGGCAGGCAGCTGACTAAGTAGAGAAAGATTAAAGTGAGGAAGAAATGAATTAGGTTTTGTTTCCTTAGAAGGATCTGCACAATTAGAGGTTCCCCCATCCTTTTTTTTTTTTCCCTGAAGCAGCCAAATCTCTGCTACAACAATTGTGCTTTGATTTTTTTCCAGGTTTTAATGATGGTCTCAGTGCACCCACTGCCAGTGCTTTAACTTCTACCAGTCAGTGCTACTGTGAAAACAGTGGGAGTAAATTCGGTGGGCCAAATATTTTCTTGTCTGCTCTTCAGTCTGTAACCCAAATACTGACACCTACGCAGTCCGTGTTTCTTTGTGCCTGAGGAGAAAAGGGGTTATAATATCAGACGGGAGCACTAGTTCATGCACTGAGTATTGTTCTATCAAGTCTTCCCCCTCACTACCAAAAAAAGCCCAAAGTATCCCATCCATCCTGTTGCTTTATTCACGTATCCTGCGACCTCGGATGTGAATGTTGAGGTTTCATAATGAGGTTCCCAAATCCAGTAGTACTGGTTACGTCTGCACTTTAGGAAAAGCACTGCACCATATGAGGGATATTCTATGCCCTTTTGCATCCAGTGAGCTCATTGTACACCCCAGGACATACTCCAGAGATAAATATAAAGCACTTCCCTGCCAACAGGAGCCATATATGTATGTGACATTTGGCCCAGGAGGTCAGTGCTGACAAGGGGCACTGCGTTTGCTGCATAATCCTGTGCCCATCCTGTAAACCCTTGTCTGTTTTATGGAGCAGGGATTGTGTAAGGAGGCAGCAGGGCTGGTCTGCTGCTGCCAGATCCCTCTACAGTGGGTTTTTTTCTCCTCTGGCCTTTTCCAGGGCTGTACAGACTCCTGGGTAGTATTTTTTTCCAACAAATCGTCACATTTTCTAAATGGTAGAGGTCAGAGAGCAGCACTGAAGTTTTGGCAGAATTGCCATTTCCCCTGGTTGCTTGTGAATCTTCGTCATTTTGTTCCAGTGATTAAAAGAAGAAAAAACAGTAGAACACAGGAGAAAGAAATGGAGTCTTAAAGTGAAAATTTGAGAATGAAACTTTATGTGTTTGTTCTTTCTGTTGGGGAAAACGACCTTTCACTGAGTAGCTTTATTTAAGAAATGGAAAAATCATAAAAAATATTTACAATGACAGATTTTTCTGAAGAAACAGCAGAAAGCACAATCATTTGGAGTGTTTTCAAACAGTTTTTTTTGTATTTGCTTGTATAAATAATACATTTGCCTTTCCCAGCCCCCACTGATAGCAGTATGAACATCGACACTTTTCTGTTTTGGCAGCTAAACCAGCATGTGTGAAGTACTCATTGCTGCAGTGTATTGATGTTAAAAATTCTCCTGGGAACGCACTGCACATTTTGTCAGCAATATACCAAGCTGTTGCTTGCTGAAAGTCTTAAATTCAGGATATTTGTAGTTCAGTCAGTGCAAAGGAAAACATTAATGTGGAACTATCACCTCCAAAGCAAGTGGATCTGGGTGTCTGACACTGGTTTTCAGCTGCTTTCAGTAGGATATGGGTCCCTCTAATTTCATTCCTTGAATACATAATTTGAAATAACATTTATGTTAGAAGATTGATTGACTTTCTTGGGAGGAAAAATAAATAGTGATTAGCAAGTCCATTTCTGATTTGCCAAACCAACGTAGTTTACAAAAGAAGCTAATTAAATCCAGTGCTGTAAGTGTGGGTTTGCAGGTAATAACAGTGGTCTAAAAGGGTTTAAGATATACGAAAAATTTTTTAAAGTAGCATAAAACTATTAGTTTTCTGTCACTGCTGGTACTTGTATAACTTGTTTTTACATGCACATTCACATTAACATTGGCACTGTGTGTGTGTGTTTGATAGTTTTTATTCAGCTATGTGTGCAGGATCCAAGCAAAATCTGTATTTCATTTTACAGAGGTTTAAGGATTTTAAAGAGTACAAGAAAATCCCTGTTTCTAAAAGTTTTTAAACTAAAGACATTGGATTGGTCAAGGGCCACAATCAGGAGGAGAAAAATGAAGTTCAGCACAAGTATGTAATTGATCCAGCTGTCTTTATCAAGAACCTCAATTATAAAATATGAAATATGTTGAGCTTGAATATAGAAGAACAGTAGAGATCAGGGTCAGAATTCAAAATTATCCTGTAAACAGAATCCCTCAGATCACAAGATGACATTGAGAAGGGGCAGCTGCAGGATGTTTCATACACACAGGACAACAAATTGCAGTTATGGATTGGGAACAACTGATCAAGGAGCTGTCTTGTGGAAGAGGGGTTGGTGTAAAGTAAACATTATCCTGGGATTTAAACAGAAGAATAGTCTACAAAACGTGAAAACATATTTCTGCTTAAAGTTAGCCTCAGCTGTGTCGAGTTTCATGCACCTAGCTACAATGAAGATGTAGAAAAATTGGACACTGCACAAAAGGGAGCAACAAAAATGATCGGAGGACTGACAAACATGCCCATGAAGAAAAGCTGAAAGTACTATGGTTTTTTAGTCTAGAAAAATGTGAAACAGGAGTTTTGTAAATCTTCAAATACATAACAGGTCACTGTAAAGATAAAAGGAACAGTTCCCTCTGGGGGGCGGGGGGGGGTGGGTTAAGGAAAGACTTACTAGTTGGAACTGCAGCAAAAAAAAGTCAGATTTAGGTACAGGGGAAAAAACCCGTATCTTCAGGTAATAAAGTAGTGAAATCAATTGCATATGGACTTTGTGGACTCTCCAGCCCTGGAGACATATAGGAAGAGATCATTTGTTCCCCCAGGTTACAGAAAAGAAAGGTAAAAAATGAAAGATTTTTCTTTACTGGCTAAAACTGACCTGTTGGTGGATTGCCTCATTATTTTTTAAGAGTTGTTCTGGGCTGACATTCTCCTGGAGCCCACTGCCCAGTTTACACGAACCACCTCAGCAGGCAGAGGAAGGATGCCATCACGGAAAGCTAGCACACAACTGCTTCTGGTTGCAGCAACTTTTCGTGGTACAGATGTGGGAATTTTTGGCATTTTCTCCATGGGACTGGCTGCAATTTCTGTCCTTATTCATTACTCTTGAAGCGGACATCACCTTCAGAGCAGTGACCTAAACACCACACATTTGAGTTACAGTGTAACTTTCTCTTCTTTTTCCAGGGAGAGAGAGGCTTGGATGGGTTCCCTGGAAAGCCAGGTGTGGAAGGGAAACAGGTATGTGGCAAATACTCAGTAACATGAACTGTTACTTGGAATGAGTGGAAGTTGACTCTAAAAGTGAGACTTATCCTGGGTGGCTGCTGAACCATCACAGTACCCAAACATGTCCCTATTCTGAGGATCATTAATGGAAACATTTTCTTTTTTTGTTTGGTTGGTTTTAGAATTAAACTGGACTGCAACATACAGGAAATGCCGGTCCTTTAAATGGGATAGGTTATGTGTTTGTCTTCATTTTCATTAAATACATAAGAAAGCACTCATAAAAATTCAGCTGTTAAAGCCCACAACAGGAAAGGAAGAGAACTGGATTTAATATATTGAGTTTGTTTTCAATAAAAAA
>VYZQ01011713.1:101151-119117 GCA_013400655.1 Mystacornis crossleyi | reverse complement strand
AGTGCTGTAGGCAACTTTCTTCTGTTATTATTAAAATCTGTGAAGGTCACCATATGCTAATTTTTTTACTTTACCTCATAAAACTTTTAAAGATAGATGTCCTGAGCCAACAGCTACTGCTAGGTATACACAACAACAAATACATGTAGGGCTTATACAGCCAAAAAACCTTATGACTAGATGTGTATGCCTGTGTATGTATTTAATCCAGATTTCTATGTCCTGTTGAACACTTACGAGAAGGAATCACAACCCCTAAGGATGCTCTGCTGCTTCATGGCATCATAAACAAAATGCCTCTGGAGTTCAGCACAGCACTGACATTTTGGTTATAGTGCCAATAAACAAGAAACCCCCTGTGGCACGTTGAGTGACTTGTTATCCCCACCAAAGCCATGAGGAACTGTAGAGTGCTTGCATGGTTACTATATTGCTTTCTCCACCTTACTAATTAAAATAAAAATTTTTGTCTAGGTTGAATGTTTTAGGGGCTGCTGCCATACACTACATTGCACACTTTTGCACAACCTCTTTATCTTGTTGGGTATTTAGCTCAGTTGCTAGAGAGAGGAACTGACATAAATTAAATTTACTCTGATGCAAAGCCTTTCGGATTTTTTGGTGGGTTTTTTTAAGTCATTCATGTGATAGGAAGCTTTTGGTGCACAATAGGATTTTTGTGGGTCTGGTGGAGAAGGCTCTTGGGGTGCTGCTATGCCAGGTAGATTTGTTGAATTACCTATTTGGAAAGACAAGCTGATAAAAATGAGGAAGCTGGGACTACAGGGCCTATTTGTGCTGTGAATACATCTTCATTAAATGTATGGTCATCCATCTTCTCTGGTTCAGAATAAAACACTGGGCTAACTAACAAGATGTGCCATTTCCTGGTGTCATGGTGAGGAACAGGATGCCACAAAATGGGGTCACATCTTTGAAGCTAATACCATGTGCATTGCTCTATCCCAGCCTGGGACTGGTGAGTGCTTCCCACTCTCTGTCAAGGCTGTGAATGCCTTGCTGTCACTTTGGGAATGTGTCTGATGGTACTGATGGTCCTTCTCACAGGGAGAAGCAAATGGGGCTGTGCTGGTCAGCAGCAATACCTTCTTCTGAAGAAGGATTTTGCTGGCAAAAGTGATTCTTCTCGCTGTAGATGGAGCCGACTTGTGATCACCCAGTCCTGGAGAATCAACTGAAATTTGCCAAATGCTAGTCAGTCTCCTGCAGAAGAAAGTAATTTTTTCTCAGTTTTCTGTAGAGCAAGTGGGTCAGGAGAACTATAGAATATGGCTGAGACAGCATCTAGTCAAATTTAGGGGAAAGCACCACTTACTTCCCTGCCTTCTCCCTCCAAATTAATGGGTGAGAGACTTAGGGATGAAGAAAGTTACTGTCATGGCTGAGCCTACAGACAGATCTGTGAGCTCCTTGGAGATCCCTTGGGAAAGAAATCTAAGACAGGAAGGGTTTTTCTAAAAAAAATATGCAATTTTATTTGCAGAATTTTTACAGCAGGTATTCACAGACGTGCTGAAATTCTCTTCGGAATGCTTGAAATTTAACTGTAATCCTCAGCCTGAGTGTCTCAGCATGCCCTACATGCACAAAATGAATGTGCCATCATCTCTCCACCATCATCTTTGCTTAGTTTATGTCATAAACCAGTGGAGCTTGCTGATGTTACGGGGTCAGTCCTACAGTCAAACATCTGCTGAATTTCATGGAAACTTTGCTGTGGAAGGATCCTATAAAAAGCTTTGTTACTGGCCTAGACCTGATCTGAACACAGGTACATTACTCTTACCAGTGAAGGCTTAACAGCATGGATTTACAGAGATTTGTGGGATCTTCCTTCACCTCAAGAAGAAGAGTTGTGCCTAGCACTGTGTTTGTGACTCTTAAATTCCTTGATCTCAAAACCTCAGAACTGCAGCAAGATGTGTGTTGTGATGGCAGTCTGGGGATGAGGATGGAGGGAAATGTGAGGGGAGGCCGTTTGGGACAAGGCAAAGAAACCCAGTCATAATGGATTGACTTAATCTATTACAGAAAACAAAGCTTTTTCTTTATGAATTTGTGCTGATTTTTTTTTCTTGGTCATTTCTTATTTCTTGTGTGTAGAGATGGAAGTACCTGCACATGCACCTTGTGACTCATGTAGATTTACTCCTGTGGTTGCTGGTTTGAAATTAATTGAAATTAATTGATTTTATTTTTAATTTTTTAAAAATTTTTTTTATCCTGGGGTAACTTATGAATTTGTGCTGATATTTTTTTCTTGGTCATTTCTTATTTCTTGTGTGTAGAGATGGAAGTACCTGCACATGCACCTTGTGACTCATGTAGATTTACTCCTGTGGTTGCTGGTTTGAAATTAATTGAAATTAATTGATTTTATTTTTAATTTTTAAAAATTTTTTTTTATCCTGGGGTAAAATTTCTGATATTATAGAAATGCCAACCTGTGAATACAAGATTCTGCTGAGGAGGAAAGAAGTGTTCAGGGTTTTCTTTTCACATTTTGCTGACATATGGTGCTTCTAACCTAGTGACAAATTATTTGATTAGATGTAAAAGAGATGGACAGTGCTCAGCAAGGAAGGACAGGATATGCATTATAAGACGTCTGGTTCTGCCTCTGTTGGGTTATGGATACAATATACATTGGACACCTAACGAGTCTCTGTTGCATAAAATGGATTCTCCTCAGAACTGCACACTTTGTCTCTAAATGAGGTTGTTATACACACCACTGCACAATGTTTGAAGAGCTTGGTTGGCTGTTGTAGAGGGTAGGGAGAGAAAAAAATTGGAAAAAAATCGCACTTAAGACCTTCAATTCATCAATTGCCCCATATTTGTCCAGATTACCATTACAGTATTCTAAAATACAAACACATGATATATTCAGGGTTGAAATGTTAATACCGACTGGCCAGATTTTGACAAGGTGGATTTTTCTTTTGCTGTTGTTTTTACCTTGCAGTAAAATTTTACTTCCTCAGAAAGAAAAGCTGGTAGTGGACATACCACTATGTAGTGGCATAATAACTCTCTACTCAGAATGAATTATCAATTCAGTTTTTGCCACTATGCAAACATCAGTCTGAGTCTCAGGAGGTTTTGATTTTTCCAGAGATAAACTGTGACCAATTTCATTTATAATGAACTCTTTCTCAGTAATCTATGGAGTTTAAGGACAATGCTTGCAAAAGTAATGCATGACTTGAAGTGATTCCATTTTGGGGTCCCAACTTGTGACCATTGTAGTGCATAGTTTTTGGAAAATGATGAAGTCTAAAAACTCCAGACTCCTTCTGCTCTTGAAGACTGGACACCTAAAATTTTACATCTTCAAAATAGCAAATGACTTCTGAAAATCCTGGCTCAACCACTGAGAAAGACCAAATGTAGCAATTCTAGATGATGTGGTGGCACCATTTCCCATGTCAACTGAAGAATTCTGTGGTAGGCGTTGTAGAGAGAGCTTATAAAAAAACCAGCTAAAAAGGGTTTTGTCAATTCCAGTGTAAATAATCACCTATCCTACCTCCTTCTTGGCATTTTTGTCTTCCTCAGTTAAATCCTTTGTCTGCTAGTCTCCTTTTTAATTCCAGTTTTTCATGTATCAGAAAAGGATGTGATCTTACTAAATAATATTATTTAATGATCTTAGTTTTTCACCTACTAAAACTATGGTAATGTGCAAAACCACGAAGGTGACTTTTTCAGAACTTTATTCCTCAGACTGAAAACACGTACACTCTCAAAAGACAGCTGAGAGCAGCATTTCAGTACAGAAAGCTGTAAGTGGGTCCATGGTGTGGTTTCTTTACAGGCATGACAATATCCAACTCCCACAAGTATCACTGTTCCAACATAAAGGAAGAGGAGACACATGACAAAGAAAAATTACTTGGTAATTGTGCTAGTCGTAGTTGTTGCTGTTTATAATTTCTTTCCCTTTCCCAGAGCCTCTGCAGTTAAACTGAAAGGTTATACATATATAAATCTCTGCGTGTGTGTACATATGCTTTGCAGGATTTTCTTTGGAAGAAGTTACTCTTTTGTACAGTCCTTTGCTGACATTTCTATAGCCAGCTCACATCCTGTTGGGTGAAGCTGTGATCCTTAATAAAAGGCAATGTGACTCATAAGAAGAAAGATTGCAATAAGCACAGTTTCTAGTGATTAATTTCCCAGCCCTGGATACTCTTCCAATAAGTGCTGAGGTAGAGCGTGCTCACTGGCGATGGTGTTTAAGAGCATTTCATTCGTGGTTTGAAGTAGCTGGATGTTTCTCTTAATGAGCTCTCCCATTGCTATCACAACAACTTTAAATACCTTATGGCTAGTGAGGAAAGCCTGACACACAGGCAGATTTGTTTCTCCAAATACCTTCCTGACTGAGTTGCAATTTTCAGTGAGGTTGATTTCCTCACAGGCTGTGCTGCTGCCGTAGGAGTTTAATAAGAGCGCTTCCTCTTGTCTTTTTCTTAGGAAAAGGAGAAGCTGTATGTGGAACTGAGGCACGTGTTGGCCCGGCAGCCTGGGCCCGAAGCCATGGAGCAGTTGCAGCAGTACCGGAACATTCTCCGGGAGAAGACGAAGCAGATCAAAGTAAGAGGTGCCCGCTGACCCTGGGGGAGGGGCTGCCAGCCTGGCAGAGGGGCTGCAGGGAGATCTTCAGTGAACTGTGCCTGCCATAGTATATTAGGCCAGGAAAACAAGGTTAACACTGCGTCTCCTCAAGGAATAACCAAGAGCAGCAAGCGAACTTTTTTTTGCACATTATGCTAATTTGTTTCATTAAAATAGAGGAAAAGTCTTATTACAATATGAATGTGCAGCACAATGCTATAAATATGTTTTTTGCACGGGCATTCTGGGATACTGCCAGCTTTTTATTAGGCTTATTATCCTTCCCTTTATCTTAAACTGTTAATATCTTTAAGAAGCAAATCAAAGCCATTTTGTTTTCTTTTTAACCAACTAGTGGGAATATATTGAGAATCCAGTCTTAAGTTACTGTTATTTCACTTGCCACGTGTACACATATATTTAGATTTGCAGATTTTGTGGAGATGACAGGAGGAACCTGTTCTAACCCCTTGTCAGTAGAAGGGAGGAGTTCCTGCTTCTGAAAGAGTCTTGTAAAATTTTTTTTAAGCATAATATTAAAAAGAGATTCTTTGATAGAATTCTATGATAATTTGTGAATAAGCTGATCTTCTCTTATTCTTGCCTGCATGAGAGATCAGTCTCCCCAGGAGTTCATCTACTTCTACAGCTCCTCTCTCTGCTGAAGTCATCATCTCCTGTTCACTGCATCATAATCACGTCTATACTAACCATGAGGAAAAAAATGCAGGAGCAGATGGGCCCTTAGGAAACAAAGAGGCTGTTATGCAAATCTTAGCTTTCCATGGAGAAGAAAAACAATGTAGAAAATGTAAAATAGAAGCCAAAGTTTAGCTAAACTGAATGTGATTTGAAGTTCTCCATACGGTCCTCATTTGTCCTTAATGCAGTCAATTGCTACTTTGTATTTCAGTCACAGCATGCTGTAGCATGATGGCATGCGTGCCATTTTTGGGTGCCAGATCAAGCTATTACCCTTTGGTAAGAAGGAACATGGACTATGCATGCTCCTCCTTTTAAAAAATTTTACTGATTCACATGACAGTGGTTTTGTATTCATATTTACAGTGCCTGGTACTACTTTGCCTGTGTGGATTGAATTACTCCACTTAGCAGTGGATCCCTGTGAATAAACCCCATTATTATCAAATAATTCCATGATTTATTAAGACCTTAATTTTGGATTTTTACCCAACTTTATGTCCCAAAATCTAAGAGCTAATGTATATATTAATCCCATAAAGCTTGGAGCGTATTTTACATGTTGTATAATGGTTAAATGGCATAACCTTTATTTTGTAAGTTGCTTTTAGGTGAAAAGAGGTGAGATCAAATGAAATGTCATGATGGAAAAAGAGTTGTGGTAGAAAATGATCATGTCTTCCATCATCAAATACAAAAGGAGAAAGTGCTTGTAAAAATACTCATGTGTAAGTGAAGCATCATCTCCTGTTTCTGCTATTTGTGTTCTGTTTATTAGGTTTTGTCCTCAGAACTGAATATGTGTGATACACAGAGCAAAGAATACAAACATGAAATTGAAAGACTTAACAATGAGCTTCTGGAAATGAAAAAGAAATATCTGGCTCAGAAACGCAAGGAGCAACAGAAGAAGTATGGGAAAACAACAGTTTTGTCTACACAGCTTTCTGCATGAGCAAGATTTTTGTTTTAGACCCTTTTGATTAGAATATGGCCAAATTTGACTGAGGTGATACAGTTTTGTTCCCTGATTTTCCTGAATGTTATCCTTCATGTTACTTCAGTCTGGTCTGGATTTAACATGATCTATGGCCAGGACAAGAACATCCATCAGAGATGTTGCTGAACATGTTCTGCAGTCCAGTTAAATTATTCATACCCATGGGATGGTGCCCTGAGAACACAGATTAGTGCCTGGTTTCTGACATCAAAGCATAGAATTATAGAACAGTTTGGGTTGGAAGGGACCTTTAAAGGCCATCTAGTCCAACCCCCCTGCAGTGAGCAGGGACATCTTCAACCAGATGAGGTTGCTCAGAGCCCCATCCAACCTGACCTTGAATGTTTCCACGGGTGGGGCATCTACCACCTCTCTGGGCAACTTGGGCCAGTGTTTCACCACCCTCATAACAGAAAATTTCCTTCTTATATCTAGTCTAAATCTACCCTCCTTCAGTTAAAAACCCTTATCCCTTGTCCTGTTGCGGCAGGATTTCTGGGCTGTGTGTGCACATGGCTGGCGCATGTCCAGCCTCTCACCCACCAGCACCCCCAAGTCCTTCTGGGCAGGGCTTCTCTCCATCTGTGCATCCCCCAGCCTCGATTGATGCCAGGGATTGCCCGGACTTAGGTGCAGCACCTGGCACTTGGTCTTGTGGAACCTCATGGGATTCCCTGGGCCCGGTTCTTGAGCTTATGCTGGTCCCTGTGAATGGCAGCCTGTCCCTCAGGTGAGTCAACTGCCCCATTCAGCTTGTTGTCATCTGAAAGCTTGCTGAGGGTGCTAAGGGTGAACTTCACTTTTAAAGAGAAATTTCTTAAATTTCTGCAGTCAGATGATGTCATCTATTACCAAGATTTTCTGTATGCATAGAAAGCCTTTTGTCTTTTCACTCATTTCCATCCTCAGCCTGTGCCTTCCTCACACATTAAAGCCAACAGTTCTCTACACTTGCTGAATATAATTCAAAGTTGCCTCTATCATTTCTTTTTTAATCCCATTTCAGGCAGCAAACGATTTGATGACTAAATTAGCAAAATGATCAGTGATAAACAGTGACTTTTGTCCATCTGCAAATTGCATAATGTTACCTTAACGTTTGGAATTAGCAACAATTGTGCAGTGCTAATGGCCTTTCTGGAGCTTTAGGATCAATATGTGAGGCTACCATAATGCCTGATAATCCATTTCCAGCAGCTAAATGTCTACTTCACAGTAGATTTTATGATTCCATTTTGGACTCTGGCATCATGTCTCTTTCTGTTCATCAGATGAGGAGAAATTCACCCACATTTTGTTGTTCTATCTCACCTAGAATTAATTCCTGTCATAAAAACTCCACTTGTTAAGGACATAATTGCTTTAAAGTAAAACAAAAAATACGGTGTGAATCGATAGTGGCTGAACTGGGGCGTGTTGTACAGTGAAAGGAATTTCATATTGCAAGTAATTTAGTGCTGGATACACTGTTTATCGGTTCTGGATAGATATCTGCCCCTGGGACAGCTTGTCAAATTGTACTTTTGGGCAAGCATGGCTGTAGTCCAATGAGCATTGGTGCCTTTGTGACATCTGTGTTTTGGAAGTACGTTCAGATACTGTTAGTGGTGCTTCTGCAGGGTGGTATCATCTCATTGCCCCCACCACAGCCTCAGAAAGCACCAGCAGTGTGCTGCCAGCCCTGGCTCGCACTTCTCTTGTCTTGTGACAGCCGAGAGGTGGTGCTGGGCTTTGCTCTCCTCTGCCCCTCATTGCTTACTACCCCAGTCAAGCCTCTTGGACTGCATCCTGCTTTGAAGGACACAGAGGCCTAACTGGGCATATCAGTCCTGGAGAGCTGCAGCTTCTGTAGTCTCTAGGCTGTGCTTTGTGTCGGCAAAGGAAACAACCTTGTGCAGCCCTCCTTCTCCATCCAACCTGCCAGTTGTGCAAGATACATCGCTGGCTGTCTGCAGTAAAGAGAACCTGTTGTGCAGCCAGGTTCTTCCCCAAGGAGTCCTCTTCCCTGCCATACAGCCGTTCCACACCATTCCTGCCTCAGGCAAGGCTCGACAGGGAGTGCCTGCTATGTGGATGCTGGCCAGAGCCAGGGCCATTTGATTTGTAAGTCTCAGATTTCTCTAAATACCAGTGACAGAAAAGCACTGACTTGATCTCTGTCTTGCTGGCTAATGTTAACATCATGTCTGAAATAAATGTAGCTGGTTTTGCTAATAAAAAGAGGATCCTGTCAGGACAATAGCATTAACAACATTATTGACTACCCTGGTATGAAAGAGAATTAATACTCTCAGATAACCTTACATAAAGTTATCATCTAAAGCTTTTATTGATTTGCACAAGATAGCTTTGAGTTGTGATTTAACATCTTGGTACTGAATAAAAGCAGGTTAGCATGTGATGCTGAAGGAATATGAGTGACAGCGGGAATTTAGCTTTGTTTTGTGTTCAAAATGAAAATTCAATGTTTAAGATTTTGGTTGTGAATTTGAAATCCTCTTTTTCAGCTTTCTGATTCTGAATGTTGCCTTTCCCAGTTGTCATAGCCATTCTTTTTCTGTATCTTCCTATTTTTAACTTCAGCTTCTTGAACCCTTTCTGCATCACTCTTTTCCTAGTTGCTTCTAGCACCAGGATCCATTTTGATCTTGATAAGGATTCGTGAGAAAATTTGAAGCTTAAATCCACACCAGAGACCTAATCCAGCAGTTCTATATATATAAATAACTGCACTGAGGGATGTCAGTAGTAACTGGGAGCTTTTTCACGTGGCTGGTTGCACATTAATTCTGCATAATATATTATAGTATTCAGTTGCATAGATTTTCCATACTGATGAGCACATCTGTTGGTTGTCTCCATGGGAGCGTGAGGAAAGAATGAGCATGGATTCTGGATCATTTTCTCTCCCCAAACTTGGAAGCCCAGTAGTGAGATGGGATGAGCCATCTACATACAAAATGTTAGTTTTTTGTGCTGTCAGCTGCCATATTCATTAGTGCTACATTGATAGAATGAAAACCAGTTATAAATGGTTTTCAGTGTTAAGTTCATGTGTGCCATCTTTTGGCTATTCTCCTACCTCTGTATGGGTCAAATTTGAAAAAGGATGCATAACTAGACATCCTACATTCATTCCCTGAACTTCCTCCTATCCTGACAGTTATCTACAGGCAAATAGAAAAATAGTAATTCCAGGAAGTGTTTTCTTTTCCTTTACTGGGACTGAGCAAGGATACTCATGTGACAAGGCTAGATTTTGTAAAAGTGTGGTTGCACTCACATTTGTGTCTCAATCTCAGTGACTGAGAAATAAAATAATGGTAACTGGTTCTTTGTAAAGCCTTGAGACTTCTGCTGTTGTGATAAACTACAACTTCATAAAGCTCCACTTGGTTAATCTTAAGTATCTCAGGACCTCTCTCTGAGGCACCCAGGTACATCACAGTGAGTTTGGAATACTGCCCTTCATCTTTGTACTGCTGTGCTGTCCCCAATCTTGTAAAGGTGGAACCAGCTAATCATCATTCCCTCCTCTTAAGGCCATCCAGTTCAAGACCTTCTGGATTCTCAGATGGAGCAACTGGGGCTGTCACTGCACCTGCAGCACACTGTTAGTTTTCTGCAAATGTGACGGGCAGGGCAATTATCACTGGAACTTTGTTAAAATGTGAAGACAGATAGCACTATATATTCATTAAAATTCAACAAAGGAAAAAAATCTCCCCATTGTGCCTTTGATGAATATAGCTGTTTGTTTGAAAACAGGCATATTCCAGCTAGAACAGGATGGTGATTAGAAATCTGAAGTCATGGATATGTACATACTTGCTCTAATGAGGTGCTCTGACCATTTTGGGGAGTAGCACAAAGAAAGCTCATTTATTTCTAATTTTAGTAATTCCAAACCCCATCAGTAGTCTTGTAATTAGATCCAAACAGACACCTAGTCCTGGAGGCTTAGCCTAACAGGCTTTAATCAACACTTTTAAAATGATCTCTTGATACGTGTTGCATCAAAGAAACTCTGGAGGACACAGATTTCCTTAGTTTGTGAACATCTCTGGGCTGCAGAATGAAATATGAATTTTCTGTTTCTTTGTTTCTATTTAAAGGGAGAAGGAGCGATCCAGCATTGATATGAGGATGAAATTACCACCCCTCAAGACTGATGTATCTCACTTCAACATAGGGGGCTTTCCTTTGAGCAGATCAATTCCCAAAATTGCAGTCTAGGAATGCACTCATCTACTTGCATTCCCGTTTCCAGTTTCTTGTTTGAGAAACTGTAATTTTAAAAGAGATTCAGAATCTACTGAAATCACTGTACTACCTTCAGGAAAGTTTTGTATATTGTATATAATAAAACACATTTTTACACTGGAATTACATTTTATATTGCATTTTATATTGCATTTATATTTTGTACATTTTATATTGGAATTAACATAGTTCTTTTTACAAACTGTATACCAAATCTGCCCATTTGATGCCAGCAGAAGCCTGCACAGATGTAAATGGATAGTGGAGATATTTCTTCTTCAATAGTGTGTCTCTGTTTAGCACTCTAACACCACAAAATGCCTTAATATGTAGTTATTTCTCTTTTATCTACCTCAGTTGTAAGCACGCACTCCATTTATCTTCTGATTCAAAGCACCTGAAAGAAATGAGAATACAGAAAAGAAGAAAAATTAATAGGCTGATGTTTCAAGCCCTGCTAAGGAAATGCAAAATTAACAAGTCTTTACCTAGATGTACATATGTAGCAGTTTTCTGTGTAGGTAGTATATAATAGGGTTTATGCAGTGTTTGCTACAGTCGTTAGTAAGATCAAGGAAGTTTGTGGCCACAATGCACATTATTAAGAGCATGATTGTGTTTACTCTGGTAGATACAAAGTGACATAATTATGTCTGTTCCGTTGGGGGGACTGTGCACACTCAGTGGGACATGCTGTTCTCCCGCACAAATCCTTCCAAGCGCTTAAAACTTGGACTCAAAACATGGCAAACTTTATGCTTTAATTTCTAGACACTTGGGCATTTTTGTAACTTTCAGAAGTTGTTTTTGTAATACAGCAGGAGCCCTCCAACCTTTTCAGCCAAAAGAGATTTAATTACCATTCATTAACAAGTGAAATAACAAAGTCACGGCATGAGGTGCTGAAGTATAGAAAACTTTCAAGCTGTAAAATAAAATGTTTTGTAACCGATTTGAACATGGAAGCTTTTTTCCCTGCCTGGGGGATAAAAATACTTGTCCAAAGAGATATGCTGATAAATATTTCACATNTTTTTGTAACTTTCAGAAGTTGTTTTTGTAATACAGCAGGAGCCCTCCAACCTTTTCAGCCAAAAGAGATTTAATTACCATTCATTAACAAGTGAAATAACAAAGTCACGGCATGAGGTGCTGAAGTATAGAAAACTTTCAAGCTGTAAAATAAAATGTTTTGAAACCGATTGGAACGTGGAAGTTTTTTTCCCTGCCTGGGGGATAAAAATACTTGTCCAAAGAGATATGCTGATAAATATTTCACATGCAGAAAAAAAAACACCCAAAAAAACCCTTTGCAAAGATTTTGTTCTTTCCTTTGGTGGAATACATAATTAAATATTAAAGCTACTGTGGGAGACTTTAATGGAAGTGTTTAATTCAAAGGAATCAAGTTAAATACGACAGGGATCTACTTTGCTTTTACATTGGGGATCAGAACACTTAGTCATCATATCCATTGTATTTTTCTTTTGTCCCCAAAATAGCTATTACTGCTTTTTCACTGTCAAGTGCATTATGCTAAAGTTATCATTTTAGGGCAGTCATGCTGTCGGAATCATATCTTTTGTGTATCTGACGTGTCCTTATAGATAGAATAATTGACAATAACTGACATGGGCACTTGAGTCTGATGGAATCCCAGGTAGGTTTTACTGAAGTTTTTAGAAGTTGGTGTTTGCTAAGGTCCTGAGTATCCAGCCTGGAGCTGGATTCTGCTGTGCTTACTCTGGGAAGTAATTTGTATTGATATAAATCATCAAAGACACATTTATTAATTCACATGAACTAGAGGCCCAGTTAGACTCCAAGAACACCGCCACTCTGTAGAGAACTACAATCCAACTGATGGATTACACCCCACACTGTACAGTGGGCCTCCTAACTTACCCAGAGGTAATCCGAGTCTGTGTACATCTCCTGCAGAATCACAGAATCATTTAGGTTGGAAAAGACCTCCAAGATCATCCAGTCCCACCTTTGGCTGAACACACCAGCATGTCAGCTGTACCAGAGCACTAAGTACCACATCCAGTTGTTTCTAGACCAGATGGTGGCTCCACCACCTCCCTGGGCATCCTGTTCCAATGCTTAACCACCCTTTCAGCGAAGAAATTCTTTCTGGTGTCCAACCTGAGCCTCCCGTGGCACAGCTTAAGGCCATGTCCTCTTGTCCTGTCACTTGTTACGTGGGAGAAGAGGCTGAGCCCCAGCTTCTTTCAGATACAGCTCCTTTAAGGTAGCTGTAGAATGATAAGGTCATCCCTGAGCCTTCTTTTCTCCAGGCTGAGTCCCCCCAGCTCCTTCAGCAACTCAGTATAAGACTCTCTAGACCCTTACCCAGCTCCATTACCCTTCTCTGAACACACTCCAGCCCCTCAATGTCTTTCTTGGGGTGAAAGACCCAGAACTGGACACAGCACTTGAGGTGTGGCCTCACCAATGTGGCCTCACTTTCTCTCCTACCAGGGTTTAGGAGACAAATTGTTTCAGTGGTCAGAGGAAAGGAGGGGAAGCCAAGCAGGTCTAATTTGTTTTCTACTTTCATATATTTCTGACAGTTCAGTAGTAAAACATTCTTTTCTGTCTTTAGTTGTACTCAATAGTGGCTTGTATTGCACGAGCAAGAAGCTTTTCTGTAAATGATTCTTGACGTAAGTTTTTCCTGTCTTTAAAATGGTTAGGACAGTATTTGTCTGAAGACTTGCAAAGGTAAATTCACTTACATTGAAAAGGTGGCTAGTCTTCTGGATTAAAAAAATAAAATAAAATGTAGGGCACTGCAAAATTATGTGATTTTCTCATACAACATGTTCTTCCAGACTAAAGAGCTGGGAATTGGATACAGTAAATTTCACCTACAAAGTACAGAAGTTTTTACTTGTTCATCCACAATTACAGGCATCAAGATGTGAATGTGTTGGCTACTATCTTCAGTTTTATTGCATTATTTACTTACTACCAGGGAAACTAAATTCACAGGTTAATTTGGAAAAGAAGGAAAAAAAAGACAAGAAAATATAGTCATCAAATTATTACCAGTAACTTCAGCATAATCAGGAATAGAATAACTGCAGCCAGCTTAATTTATAGTGCTAGAGAGTGAAAACCATTTCTGAGTTCATATAATAGAACGGATTAAAGCACACCAAATCCCTTCCCCCCTGGTCTATAAAAGTCAAGGAGCTTGAAAAATTGCTCTGGATGTCTGTGAACCCAGCTGATGCTGAGGTGCTTTTAGCGTTCAAGGATTTGGCTTGCGCAGCAGGGAAAGGCAGAGCGCTAATGAGAATATCATTTGTTCAGCTGCTTCTGCATTGTGAGCAGCAGCTCTGAAGTGCTTCTCTAAGTTTTGTTGCAGAAAAATGTTAATTGAATTCCAGTCTGTGCAAGATGTAGCAAGTATATCTTTAACTTCTTGTTCTTGTACGGATATGTGAAAAGATGGAGGTGAGTGGCTATGATCCATGGCACTTAAGTTAGAGGAAATCTTTCTTCACTCTAATTGCTTTGGATTGGAGCTTGCACAGTAAATCTATCCTGGAGCCTTTTTAGTGAGCAAAGTGTTTAATATTGTTCACTTTCAGAGCTCTTCCAGTATGTAGATAATATCTGACGTAATTTCACATAAACTTAAGCTCTGTCTGATCTTGTTTGGCTGGTCTGTTCAGTGTATTGCATGGGCAGGACACAGAAAAGACACTGTACACTGAACTATCAAGTTCAAATGTGGGACCATGACCCTTCTGGGATCACCTGTCAGCTATGAAAGGCAGAGCACAAGAACCCAGTCCTTAATTTACCCTTACTTTGTGAATTGGGAGCAGCAGGAACACATACTGCACACCCAGTAACGTCCTGCTGCTGTAAATTGGGGAACCCTTTGAGTCAACAGCAGTGAAAACCAGGGCACAGCTCAGGCCCTGTTGTGCTGAGGTCTACAAACCCCAGGACAGGCTGGGGAGGCAGAGAGAAGGGCTGAGAACTTGGCATGCTCAGACTCTTACCAGCAGCACTGAGCAGAGGCTTTGCTCTGAGGGGAGCAGCAGGGGCTGGGCCCTGGGGCACTGATGAGTCTTGAGGGCCCTGCTCAGCTCTCTGTGGGCACCATTTAACAAGCTCAGCCCTGCAGCTGAGCTCCTTGAGTTTTCCTGTCCTTCAGGGAGCCACTGGCACCTGCTGTGCCCTGACAGGAACAACTTTACTGCTGCCTCCTCTGTACTGTCCAAGACCAAGCTGCCCACAGGATGAAGAGGGATGGATTGCACTGCCAGAAAAAGGATCTGTGGGTGTGGCAAGCCCAGGTGAACAAGGTGAAAGCTTTTTCTTCCAGAGCCTTCAGACAAGGAACTGCTCCAGGGGCATCCAGCAGCATGGCCCAGAGCACTGCCTGCAGGTGGGTTGTCAATAAAGGTGTGAGTCCACAGTGCCAGGTCTCAGGCCGCTGTGTCATATTTTTATTTAGTGTGACACTGTTGTGTCCTAAAAAGTTGCAAGATAGAGCGGAGAGGGAGATCCCCTTGCCTTACTCCCTGTTGCCCATGTGAGGTTAACAGAGGTAGCAGTGGAGTCAAAAAGAGAAGCTGGGCAGCAAAACCAGTGCCGGCCATCGCTGAAGTATTAATGACTCTTCCTGAAAATTGGCCCATCCCAACTATCTTTACCAAAATTAGAGTCTCTAAATCACATATGTTTGTATTTAGGCACTTTAGGAATTGAGTATTATTTTCCTAGCAGGTGGTTTAGCTGTTGTGCCATCTCCTCTAGCAGAGTGTATTTTTAGTGTGTTTAGTGCGTTTCTAAAAGCAGACATTTGATTTTGATGCTCATTCTGTTCCCTACTTGGGTGCTTTGTAAGCAGCCCCACACAGATCAGTTATTTATGCTGTTTAGCGTACAGAAAGATGTGGGGATCTCATCCCCGGGGCTTGTTTGAGAGCCCTGTTTTTCAGAGGGGAAGTGAAACTGTGCCCGTAGCACCTGTGAGTGGTGCAGGACCTGTAGGACATACTGCACGTGGCTGAGGTCAAAGCAGCTGCCTGCCCCTCTGCTGAGTCTTACGCTTCAACTTGCTTTCTCCCTGAACTGGAGCAGCTATGAAGGTTTACTGAACCTTTTAGTCCCTCTTCTGACCTCAGTGGGTTTATAAACCCATAAATCTCATCACAGGTGTATAGAGTCACTTAGACAAGCTGGAATTGTTACTATTCTTGGTCCTGTTCTTGTTTTTCTTCTGTTGTTTTTGTTTTGTTTGGGTTTTGTTGCTTGGTTTTTTTGTTTGGTTTGGGTTTTTTTGGTATTTTTNCCAGAAAGAAAAAAAAAAAAAAGGTGCAAAAGTTGTTTTCAAGGACCTTATATTTGCAAGATGGATCTTGACAGATCTGAGTTTCATTCTGAGGTGGCCAGGAGCCTCCCTTTCTGATGGTGGGCACTTAAACATGCCCAGGTGTGAAGTGGATATAAAAACTACGTTTTCAGCCAGTCTAAACTGATTTAAACTTCACAGTTCTTCACAGCAAGAGCCCTTTCTCAGGGCTCTTTCTTGGCAGAAGACTAAGCAGTAATTTAAAGCCATTTTAATCTGAAATGAAAATCTCTACATGGGGTTTGAATGCACTTCAAGTGAAGCGTGTATTTGCAACTTTTGTTGATCGCTCTTAATTTTTTGAGTGTCCCTGTAGAAACAAGGCATGTTTGTGTAGAGGCAAAATGCAGTGATAGCTCAGACTTACTGAGAGCCATAGGATGATAAAAGCAAAAGTACTAAGGAAGTGGTATATTTGGCATCAGCCCTGGGATGTAGCTGATTAGCCACTATTTCCTACAAAAAATATAAAGAAACTGATTAATGTGACCTCCTGTCTCCCCTCCCCATGAACACCCTGAAATTTTATCCTAAGAACAGAGTATATCTGGAGGAAAGATGCATGTTTTGTTGAAAAAATAAATTAAAAAATTAGAATGCTGTACCCAGCTTCTGCCAGAAAGCACAATTTTCTAGGATTACTTTGACATTCGTGTGATCATGCTGAAAGCTATTCTGTGGCAGCTGAGCTGCAGGAACTGGCCACAGGTACTTAGCTGGCCCCAACTGCAGAGTAAAATGTGTTTGCTTAAACCATCTTTGTCACTTCAAATGAAAAGGTGCCCAAAGCAGCAGTTTAAGTAAACCTGTTTTACTTTGCAGTCAGGGCAGGCTATGAGCAAACACATGAGGGGTGTTACCCCAAGGGTGGTAACTCACAAATTTGGTAAAATCCTCGGCAGGGCTTACTTTTGCTCTGTAAAAGCTGTGCCTCTCTGCAGCCCCCTTCGATGAGGGATGTTCAGAGCCTTGTTGAGTGGCGGAATGACAGGGCAAACTCTGGGAGCTGCCTGGGTAATAAATATTCTTGCTTCTGAGCCCCCAGTGGAGCTACCTCCTCCCCTGCAATTTCTGTGCTATTGTTCAGAGGTATTCCCTCTTGGCCACTTAGGAAAACTCATCACTGGAGTTTTATTTTAACTGAGTGTACACAAGCCTTCAGAAATTGCCAAGTCCCTTGCTGATTCAGGTGCTGTAGGGGAAGAAGACAAGCAGACCTGAAATGTCTTGGACCAGCCTTCTTTAACAGCCCTACATTGATTTATTTGCTCAGTGGTGAGCTATTTGCTAACTCCTGATGCTTGCAGCAGTCCTGAATTTGCAGCAGCTTTGCTAGTCAGCTTCTCTTGCCAAAGTTACCTTCAAAATTCCTTACAACAACTCTGCTGTGGCTTGGTTTTAGAGTGGATTCTGTTTTCCTCGTTTCAGAAAAGCTGTTTCAATTGGTATGCAGCACAGAAGAGGAGTGATGTGCATTAACTGGAAGAAGTGAGCAATTAAGTGAACTTTGGTTACAGAACTCAACAGATTTCTGCCTGGGTACATGAGTGAGGGTTTAGCCTATTCCATTTGCATCTAAACAGATGCAATTTCTACTTTGCTTTTAAAATGGTGTGGGCTTAGTGAATCCAAGTGTCCTTTTATTTTATTTTTTTTCTGAATCTCACCATTGATATTGAATGTTGATGGCATGCAAACCACTCCTAGGCCAGAGAGAACCCGACAAATTAGAGAGATGAGCAACCACTAACTGTATGATTTTTAACAAGGGCAAGTGCCAGATTCTGCACCTGGGATGGGGTTGTGTGTATAGACAGGGGAATGAAAATTTGGGGAGCAGCGCTGTGGAAAGGGGCCTTGGGGTCCTGGTCAATGGCAGGTTGAACGTGAGTCAGCAGTGCCCTGGTAGCCAGGAGGGCCAATCCTGTACTGAGGGGCATCAGGGCCAGCATCGCCAGCCGGGCAAGGGAAGGATTG